>JMRR01017136.1:0-14854 GCA_000688735.1 Glossina austeni | reverse complement strand
GAACTCGACTGCTGTTTGTTTTAGTTGAGTTCTGTATAAGTGGAATAAATAAATAAATAGAGTCGGGGTTTTGACTAAACAAAACTTGGGAGGAATTTTGGATTTGTTATGTAATTTTGCTAATATTCTGTTTGAAGGCAAAGCAGCTGATTGGTATTGGCGTTACCACAGGTCAGTTTCGTTTATTAAATGGCCTGCTTTATGCTCAGCTCCTCGTGCCCAGTACAAAGATGTTCGTTCTGATTTCGATTATCAAGAATTAATTTTAGAATTGTCAGATAAACTGAAGCAGCCGTTAACTGAAGAGGTACTAGTGTAGCTAGTCAGGAGGAATTTACGGCCGGAAACTCAACTTGGACTAGTCAATTTACATATAAACTCAATTAGCCAACTTCGCGAAATTTGTCGTAAGCGGGATCTCATTCTGTCTGATATTAAGACTAGAGGTAATGAAGTGAAGATTTTCAATTGCTGAAGTCTCCATGGAACAGAGATCAGTTGCTGATACAGTTCAAATCGACAACATTCAAGCTGGGGCAGAATTAAAAAACGAAACGAAAAAACGTGGTAGCGAAACCGAAAGGCAAAAACAACAAAGACCATTAATTTCTAAACCATCTTTTTCATACCGTTTACAGAAAAATAATATTGCCGTAGATGACAAATCAGTAATTTAAAAAAAAATGTAACTATCACTAATTCTAAAAAAAGATCGTCTGAACGAATGAAGAAGTATTGGAAAAATTTGAAGCAATTAAAATTTAAATTGTTATCGTCAATAATTAGTAATCCTACCGATATTCGCCCTTACGTCCGCGTCTCCGTTTTTGATGAAGAAGTAGATGGTTTGTTAGACACCGGTGCATCTATTAGCTATGTCGGTAATGCCCTAGCTGACCGAATTCTTCAATTGATTCATTCCATTTAAGAAGATGTCGTCAAGTGTAAGAACTGCTGATGGCAAACAACAACAGATAATTGGTTCTTTTAAAACCATCATTAAATTTAAAGGTATTGAGAACACTGTAGAGTTCATTGTTGCTTCCTTATCACAATCGTTATATTTGGGAATTGATTTTTGCAAATCCTTCAATCTACTACCTGACTTTTGTCTCTTTTCTCTTAGCGAAACGGATCTTAAAAAAAAGAATAAAGAAGCCAAATTTTGCAAATTGCATGCTGTACAGAAAAACTCCTTACAAGATGTAATCAACTTGTTTCCGTCGTTATTGCCCATTCAATCGATGTTGGAACTTGCAGGCCAATCAAACAACGTCACTATCCTGTTTCGCCTGCGATCGAAAAAATGATGTATGCAGAGTTAGACCGAATGTTGGATCTTGGAGTTATTGAAGGATCACTTAGTCCATGGAGCTCATACTTCTAATTCGTAAACATGGCAAAAATCGTCTATGTCTCGATAGTCGGAAAGTTAATATGGTGACCATCAAAGATGCTTATCCTCTCCCTTTCAATGAAGGCATCTTAAGCAGACTACCAAAAGCTGAGTTTATTACGGGATTAGATCTAAAGGATGCTTTTTGGTAGATTCTTCTCGACGCTGAATCGAAGGAAAAGACCGCCTTCACAGTGCCAGGGCAACCAATCTATCAATTTACGGTGATGCCTTTTGGACTATAGCAACGTGCCTCAAACTATGTCGGGACTCATGGATAAGGTTATTCTGAATGAGTTGAAAATAGAAGTTTTCGTTTATCTTGATGATTTGCTAATAGTTTCGAAGAAACTTGTTCATCATTTGGAGGTATTGAAATTAGTGGCGAAGAGATTTAGGGAGGCTGGATTAACAATAAATATGAAAAAAAGTAAATTTTTTATGGAAGAAATCGAATCAAATATTTAGGCCACATAATTGGGAAAGGGGTAATGAAAACTGATCCTGATAAAATTTCTTCAATACGTGACTTTCCAATATCAAAAACCATAAGAGAGGTTAGGCGATTTTTGGGAATGACTGGCTGGTATCGTAAGTTCATTGGAGATTATTCTAGTATCTCTACACCGTTGTCCGATCTTACTGGAAATAAACGGAAGTTTCATTGGACACAAGAACTGCATTCGATGTGTTGAAAACTAAATTAAGTACTGCTCCTGTTCTTTACAGTCCTGATTTTTTTAAATCGTTCGCAATTCATTGTGACGCGAGTAATACTGGGGTCGGCGGAGCGTTGGTACAAATGGATGAAGAAGGCGATGAGTTACCCATAGCCTTTATGTCGAAAAAGTTAAATAAGGCTCAATGGAATTATAGAGTCACTGAACAGGAATGTTTAGCTGCCATACTCAGCGTAAAAAAATTTAGACCTTATTTTGAAGAATATGAATTTACAATAATTACGGACCATGCTTCCTTGAAATGGTTAATGTCTCAAACTGAACTTTCTTCCCGATTAGCCAGATGGTCACTTAAATTACAAACCTTTAATTTCAAAATTATACATCGCAAAGGAAAGCATAACGTTGTACCTGATACACTATCGAGTATAAACAATTATGACATTGGGGAAATAGATCATGGAATATTTGTTGCCTTGGAGTCTTCATATTTTGAATCAAACGAATACATAAATTTGATCAAGAATTTTGAAGAAAACCTCACAAAAAACATCAAGATAATTCCATTAAAGACGTAACAACAGAAATGCATGATGAATTTTGAATGAAGCGAGATGACAAATGAAGCATTATGGCGTGCTCATACGGATTGTTTAGCTGCGCACGTTGGAGTGAACAATACCTTGGAAAATTTAAGAAAATACTATTATTGGCCTGGTATGGTCATTAGTGTTCGTGATTTCACAAACTCTTGTGAAGCCTGTAAAATTAACAAGTATCCTAACCAAATTCTTCGGCCACCAATGCGTAAAACGGTTGACACAGACCGGTTTTTGCAAAGACTTTATGTCGATTTTATTGGTCCCTATCCCCGCTTTCCAAATGGAATTATCGGAATATTGGTGGTGCTGGATCACTTTTCCAAATTTCCCTTTATCAAACCTGTGAAGCGACTCAATACTGACGAGGCATGTAAGTTTCTAGAGGAAGAAGTATTTCATACTTTTGGAGTATCGGAGACTGTTGTAACAGATAACGGGGCTCAATTTGTTGCAAAGAAATTCAAATCTCTTCTTTTACATTATAATGTGAAAGAAATTTTCACTGCAGTCCATTCCTCTCAAGGAAATCCTTCTGTACGAGTCAACAGAACTTTAATAACAGCTATTAGATCTTATGTCAATACAGATCAGAAGAATTGGGATAAAGAACTGAGTGGAATAGCTTGTGCTTTGATTCTGCGACGGGTAAAGAACCTTATTATGTTGTGTTTGGACAACATTGCGGAAGCTAAAACTTCTGGATGATCACTCAATACGATTATCTCGTGAGGATTCAGTTCAATTAACGAGACGATTAACTAAACATCATAGACCTAAACAATTTAACAGAAATGAAAAGAGCTAAAACTTAAGATCAACAGTGGTAAATTTTGTGGAAGGCCAAGAAGTTTACCGAAGAAATTTTAAACAACCCAACTTTGAAAAATGTTATAACGCAAAGCTAGGACCGGTTTTCATTAAAGCTCGGATACACACAAAAATTGGAAATTCCTGCTATGATTTAGAAGATCTACAAGGAAATGTGGTGGGAATTTATCATGCTAAAGATATTAGGCAGTGATGGTTGTGATCATTCCTCATTTTGTTTCAGATTTGGAGTCTGAATCTTACAAGGTCTGATCTTACAAGGTCTGAAATAACAAGGTTTAGTCCAGTTGTATACCAGAATCTAATAATCCTGACCTCGAATGATCCAATACCGTACGTTCAAGCCATCGCACCATGGCTTAGCCAAGACGAAATATAAAGCTAATATTCCGATGATGCAACAACCTGAACATTACAAACGGTAAAACATCTGCCATACTAAACTTTGGGGGGATACGAATAATTTTGTTACATGTAAAGTGTAATTTGGGACACCGCAGGGTTCTACGATTCCAATGAATATAATTTAACAATAATAATAACTCAATCGGGCCCCACGTTGGGCACCAATAAAAATCCTATGCAACATACTTGAAGGGCTCTAACTAATTTATGTCTAGCTCGCCGAAATTGGGGAGTCCAAAAAAAGAATTTTGCCCTAAAGAATTTTTATACTATGTGAGTGTTGAAGTGGAAATGTGAAATAAACCTATTTCGCCAGCCAATGATCAATTAAACAAATTTACTTGTTAAACATTTTAATAAGTAAAAAGTAACAAAAAAAAAAAAAACAATTTTTAAGTTAATGTAAAATAAAAAAAAAAATTGAAATTGAAAGTAAGTACAAACTTATATAACAATAAGTCACCGATAACCACGACGAATGTACGTTCGTAGAAAGGGTAATAATTGTATAATTTTTTTTTTTTTTAAATTAAAAATACAATTAATTATTTACATTTTTTTTTAATAAAAATACAATTAATTGTTTTAACATTTCTGAACAGATTGAGTTTTTTTTTTTATTTTTTTATTTGTTTATTTTTTTAAACTCCTCGCTTCATTGATTTGAATTCACATCGAAGACGATACTGAAATTAAATGGTGTCGCAATGAATAAACCGCTGGCACTTCGCTCAAATTGCGAGTCTTTATCATGGAATTGAATATATTGAGATTTTTATATATTGAAACTGATGATGGTGCTTTTTATTTTTTAAGTTGGCCTTGTTGCGGAAATTTTATTCGATAATTTTTTTATGATCTTTTTTTTTTGAAAATTATCTGCACTTATTCTTTCGCCAACCTCAAAAAGAAAACAAAATCTCTCCAAATTGTTCTTTCGATAGAATGATATTTCACAGAAGGGTGCAAGTCACGTTTGTTCAATGATGATTCCACCACTATATGTTTGATTTTAAAGACGCGTAAACTTTTACAATTTTAATAAAATTCCACATTATCACACACATTTTTTTTTTAAATTTCAATTTTTTTTTTTTTTTTTTTATTTACATTTTTACCAAGCTGCACGAAATCCAAAAGTTGAATCATGTCATAAATTCGAAATCTATTCAATTAATTTCCAAAGTAATAATAAAGAAGAGTTGATTAAAATTTTAATTTTTGAAGGCATAATTTCAAAGTAGTTTTACGTAAAGTGTTTTCGTATGAAAAGGCTCCTGATATGGAGAAAATAGCGGCGGAATAGGATTATTCTTCACGATTACGAAAAGTTCACGTCAATTGTAATCTTTGCCGAACTATTCAGTTATATTCGCTTAATGGAAGAGTAATTTGACGTTAACGCGTCTAAAGGTTTCAATGAATCCAATTCAATATAACGTAAAACTTGTTCACCATGTTCATTATTTCACGAATGAATGATAAGCGAGAAGAAATTTGAATAAATTTCCCAATGCAAAATTAAAAGAAGGAAGCGAATAAAATGCTCTTCCATGTTTCTATATTTCCTACTCATTTTTCTACACCGTCTCCCATTACACCTCCTGAGCCTTCTCTCAGCTCACCCCTATGCCGTCTGTAACAAGATCTCAGTGGCCAATAATTTCGAACAACAATTTTGCTTTCCTCTGAACTCGATAGATTAATCTCTGCGATTAAACAATTTATCCGTCCAATGATCCCTCTGAATCTTGTCAAGAATTTTGAAGAAAAAATATATGTCGCTATATAATCGCTGCGATCAAGCGCCCAGTAATACAAGTAATTCCGCTGGGGTTCCGTTTTTATTTAAAGCATGATCACGTTTTTACTATATAATATTCAAAGCATTCGGAGTAACTTATCATTTTTGGATTTTTACTTGAACTCGAATAATATTGATTTCTCCATCTTAAGTGTAGTTTTTCTGCGGGATGATAATGAGATGACGGTGGTGTTAGTTAGGTGTTAGTACACTAGTTACTGACGCGTGGGAGACCCTACGGTTTTGATTGTTCGTATTGCTTTAATTGTTCTTATTGCTTTATACGCGTTTAAAGGCTAAATATTTGTATTAATATAAAAGTGTCAAGGGTGTAAAAGTGAAGGAATTACATTAATTTTTAATTAAAGTTTTCTCGTTGATTTTAATTTTGGTTCTTGCGATCAGCGCTTGTACTCTCGAGAATAAGTCTTTTTCGTGTTTTTGTTTTTGGTGACAACAGCTTTTCTCTTGGCTTACTGTTTGTTTACTGTTGCTTCATTAGTGTCAAATTTAAATCTAGTTTGAGAGATAATTTTTGGGATTTTGTTTTCTCTCTTCTTTTTGGCTCTTGCAGTTTGGCTTTCCTCTCTCTTGTTCTTTTGCTCTCTTGTTACAGTGTCAGCGTAACGGAGAAGTTTTCTTAAATTTGTAGATAAATTTAGTATTGTGGATCCTTTCGAATTTGTTCTTTTTTTGTCCTAATAATTCACTTCTATCTTTTTGTTGACTTGACATGTAGTGCTTGTATACACCATGTCGCGCAAAAACAGGCCCGGAATCGGATAGATTCGTTTCTTGTTGGCTCTGCAAGCGCTTTGGTCATGCAAAGTGTGAAGGTATTCTCGGCCGTGCCGCTGACGCAGTTGTTGACCCTGCTGAAGGCTTAAGATAGTCATGTCCTGACTGTAGGAAGCGGGACATAGACTTCTACTAATTATTCACGGAGACGAGAAATAGGTTCTCTAAATTGAGCAAAAATCTCGGCTCCTTGTGGGAGAAGTTTGAAATAATTAAGACAAGGTTTGATGAGTGTGGTTTTATTGAGCACTCATCTTCTTCCTAAGCTAGTAAAATCACTACTCGTAGTGTAGCGTGTGGCTCGTCACCTCTAATTCCGCCTAAGTCCGATTCGTTAGTGTAAGTTAGTACTTCCATAATGTCCTCAAAGAACGTTAGCGTTCCTGATATGGTTAAGTCGGTCTGCCACAAAAAAGCTCCAAATAAGCTAGCAAGTTCTTCGGGTTTAATCAACGCTAAAGTTGTAAGAGTATCACCCCCTAGTGGTATCACTCACTCAACTCAGGCTTCTTCGCCTAAAACCAATAAAGAGCAATATAAATCATCCTCTCCCCCACGCTGTTCGAATTGTGAACGCTGGTCACCAGACTGGGCAAGTTGCATAAGCTGCTTGTGCAAGGGCCAGCTATATTCTCCTTAACTCTAAATTCCCCAGCCGTGAACTCTCCTGTTCCTAGTAATGACATTTGCTTGACGGCAGTTCCTCCCAGAAAAGCAATATTTGTGTCAAGACTGGCATCTGAAACATCGGTGGATAACATAAAAAGTTATCTGGCGGCGAAAGTCCCATCAATCAACTTAAAGCGCGTTAGCATTTTCAAAATGTCTCCTTCTCAATCGAGAGCACTGTCTTCTTTTAAAATACTAGTTTCGATTGAAAACCGGGATATGTTGTTAAATAAACCACTGTGGCCAGTAGGATTCTTAATTAAGGAATTTATCTCTCGAGATAGTCCCCCTAATCCCAAAGCAATAGTCGTGCCGCCTTCAAAAAACTAATTGTTTCTTCAGGCTGATTATCTCTCATTTATCAAAATGTTAGGGATCTAAATTCAAAAATTTGTTCAACTTTCCTAAATTCAGTAAGCACGGAGTTTTTCTGTTTGGCCTACACTGAAACTTGCCTAAAACCCGATCTTTATTCGTCTGATCTTTTCCACAATTGTTTTCAAGTCTTTAGCAATGATCGAGTGATTCGCATTGGTGGCGGTGTATTAATTGCCATATCTGCGTCAGTTCCGTCCAATTTAATAGTATTTCCCACTTCTCTTGACGTTGAATTTATCGCTATTCGAGCGAGAATGCCTAATAGACGGCTATTTATTACCTGCTCCTATATTCCCCTCAATTCTGATATCTCCATATACAGGAAACAGGCTGCCCTCATTTGTGAAGTGGGCAAGCGGTCTAGACCCACCGATATGGTCGTTGTATTGGGTGACTTCAACTTGCTTCAAGTCTCTTGGTGTAACAGGGATAATTCTGGCTGTTTGATTCCTACTTCAACATCTGATAGGGCTGTTGTGTTCTTTAATGAATTATTTGATCATAATTTAGCTCAATATAACCGAGCCCCTAATTGTAATGGTAGACTGCTTGATCTCTGCTTTGCCAATTTTCCTGAGGTTAACGTAAATCGTTGTCCACCTTTTAGTTTACCTGAGGATCCTTATCATCCATCGATGTGCATTTCCTTTCATCACAAGAATGATGGCTCGTCGAACTGCCTTAATGTGCCAAATAAAACTTTTTCAAAAAAATATAATGATTTTCATAAAATCAATATTTTACTGCTAAAATCTCATCTTTTCAATATTCAAAGCTTACTGTCATCATTCCATAATATATTAAATCTAGCTATTTCTGCGTGTCAAGCAGGCCCGATCTCGAAGTAGGTGTCCCCGTGGTTTAGCAAGACAATTAAATATTATAAGAACAGAAAAAACACGCTCTTCAAAAAATATTCGAAAAGTGGCTCTGCTCTCGACTATTTCGCTTACTCGGCGGCAAGGCATAGATTTAACCCCACCAATCACCAATATTATTGCCTTCAGTTCATTAAATCCTCTCTGTTTGCTAATCCCAAATACTTTTTTAAAATTGTTGATTCAAAAAGAAAATTTTCCACACATCCCTCGCATGTTTCTTTCAATGGCTCTGATTTCTCGGATGATTTTGAAATTTCAAATCTCTTTGCTAAATACTTCTGACGAAACTTTTCGATTGCTAATTCCGATTTATCAGCGAACTACCCATATCCGATAACTAACTTGGTTTCAATTCCTAATTTGGTTATTTCTAAGAATGACGTTTTTGAAGGGTTGAGCTCTCTAAAATATAGTTGTGCGCCTGGACCTGATGGAATTCCATCATGTGTACATAAATCTTGCGCTGTCGAGTTATGTGGTGTTATCTCTAAAATTTTTAACCCATCTGGAATTTAGGTGTTTTCCCTTCGTGTTGGAAGAATAGTTTCCTTATTCGTATTCACAAAAGTGGAAGTAGACAACTTGTTGAGAACCACAGAGGCATAGCCAAGTTGAGTGTCTTGCCTATGATGTGAATGTATGCCGATGATGTGAAACTGTTTCCTTCCTTTTCTGTTGAATCGCAATCACATCAGCTTCAAAGTGACCTGAATAATTTGGTGGCATGGTGCTCATCGAATTATATGACACTAAACCTAAATAAATGTAAGAAGCTTTCTTTCTCTTTTCATAGATTGGCGTAAGTTGGAGGACGGCGATTCGATCACAGATCTAGGCGTTCTATTTGACCATAGGTTACGTTTGGAGTTTGCAGTGGAGTTTGATTCTTAGTAATAATTTGACATAAAAGTTAACTGTACCAAAATTGGATCATTTAGTTCTGTTGTTTGGACCCCATTCCTTATAAGGGTTTTTCTGAGCTGTAAGCCTTTATATTTATATATAATTTTTAGCAATTTGGGATGAAAATTTAGTAATTCCACATAAATATTTTTAAAAATGTTAGAGTTCCCATGGAAAGTAGGCCTTTAGATCGCGATTAAGTCGTGAGTGTTGTTTTTTATGACAAAACTAGGTAAGAAATAATAAAATTTGCAAGAAAAAAATTTGATTTACTTGGACTTGACTTTTAGTAAAAGCCAATATTTTCTTCTAACCGCTAAGAGTTAATATTTTCTTTCTCGTTTTTCTCTGATTTATTACATATGTCCAGTTATATAATTGGCAGTAGATGCCGCGCGCCATTATCCCAGACGGTTCCTCCTCACTCGGTATTGCATTGCATTGAATTCCTTTTTTTGGAGCCCACTGTATGTTTGATTTTATGCACAGCGACGCCTAATCGATAAGCCTTTTGTGCATATTTAAGGCCGTACACAATTTCTCTTTGAAGAATAAAATCAACGCATGTCTCCCTGAGTAACGAACGCTTGCTTTTTAAGTTGACTTAAGTCACCCGTTAAGTCTAACTTTATATCTTTGCGTCCGTCGACATCTAACGCCAATTTTTTGACAACTACTTTACGCTGATCATACATATCAACAACAATTTTTTCAGCATGCAACATGATTTTTTTGTAACGACGCAAGCCGTCATCTTTCCGATCGGCGGCCGCCTCCAGTTGCCTTTTCTGGAGGTGGCTGATAGTTATCATTTTGTAGTTCCTTATCATGCAATTCCATTTCATTCAACATATTGAAGAGGAGTCAAGATATAGATGCGACGCTGTGTGTGTGATACGGACTTAATATAAGCGTCTTATTAAATTTTCTTATACTTTTGACGCTTTAAATCACTCCGAAAACTCAACCAAATGCCACCCTTGTCAAAACTGCGTTATATTTTCATATATTGAGTACACTGCACCTACTTATTATAAAGTATTGATCGAGAGTCACGTACTTTAGGTTGTTCGCTTTTTCCATTTTAAATTGCAGCCTAATGGTTGCTTCAATTAAATCCTCATTCCTTAAATAATTTTCAAAGTCGCTATTGTGAAATACATGTAAGCGCGAACATGATAAAAAACGATGGCTTTTATCACACAACTAATTTGCAAAAAAACTTTCGTTTTTGTTGTTTTTCTTTTATCTCCATTAGTTTTATATCTTCTTGTCCCAAAGCGACAGCGAACGTAAATATATATCTTAGCGTTTAAGTTCCCTTTTAAATTCTGTTAACTATTGTTGAACTTTCTAGCGCAAAAGACTCTGAACCGACCGAACGCTAATGTTCTAGTTGCTTGTGGACAATGCAATCAGCACAACTTGGCTGCTGAGAGCGTAACAGATTGCGTTCTTGAGTATGAGCTGGATCTGTAATAAAATGATACATGACAGGTTCGACATCAGGTGTTACGGCAACTAAGTAAATTTAAATGTCACGAAAGCACTTTGCATCCATTAAAGAAGTTCAGCAGGCAGCAAAACTATGTTTTGCAATATCATAAAAAGATTAGATTATTATAAAATGTTTCCTTTCTTTCTCTATTTTTTTTGTTCTATCTTCCTTTTTGCCCTAGCTTTGAATTATTAAAGCAACATTTTTTTGGTTTTCATTCGCGTTGTTAAGAAAACGATTTTATACAATGATATGGTCACTGAATTCATCCGTACACCACGGTGTGGAGTTAAAAACAAAACTTGCTGTAAACTTTCTTTTAACAAAAGGGAAGATCCAAATTAATAAGAGACGGAGTGCCGAGTTTTTAAAGCAAAAGAAAAAGAAAGACTAAAAGGTTTAACGTTGACACGAAATTTTTTGTTCAGATTTTAATGAAGAACTACGTGTTCACATCGAACACTTTTTTTCAGCACTGTGAATAGCTAGGCGGGTAATCACGTAGGTGAAATTAGTTTTCGTAAAAGCGAAATTTTTCATACTTTATTAAACCTCTGTTAGTGATTTCAATAACACCAGAAGAAGAAGAAGGGCACTTAGTGCTCCAAAAAACAAAATTTTTGTACTTTGCTTTCATTATATTATTTAAGTTTCTACAACACGCAAAATTAAAAAAAAAAAACTTTAATCGAATAATCACTAAAATAAACAAACAATAATGTTGTACTCCAAATCTAACCCCAACTTTACTAAGGCCCAAAGAACTCTGTGTCTACATTAGGCCTTTTTACACATCTCAGCGAATTTTCGGTTGTTAATTTGTTGAATAACAGAAGCAGAAGAAAAAGAAGAAGATTTCTGTTTCTCTTACCTGTAAGCGTTTAATACAGCGATCTTATATAGGTTTAAGAGGCCTCTTGGAATATATGAAAATATCATAAAGATCTAGGCAGATAAGAGCACTACAAAAAGAGAACAGACACGTAGCGATCTCGTAACGATTTAATAGCAAGTATACGCATTTAACTTTCTCAGAATTGCTGGTCTCCAGCGAATTGAGGATATCCACGGAAAATTTTGAATTTTTTCTTTGCCATTTATTTAACTTCGTATGATAAGCGCAAGTAAAAACTACATAAGCTATCCCCTTCAGATTAATTTAAAGTTTAATGTGCCCACTTATAATTTCGTCTCTCTAAATTTGTCGATGGAGAAACAGGCCAGCTCCAGTCACGCTATCAGGAATGAATCGACTATCGCATTGGTAGATGAAAGTGACAACAATGATTCTCCGATTGCAACATCAAGTCACGAACAACCTCAACATTAGCTTCAGTCCAACCAACGCGCTAATGTAAATACTCCCTCAACATCTGCAGAAAACATAGAACTTTGTTCGAGAAGCAGAGATGAAGGCGAATTTGTGTTGGAACGAAAGTCCCCACACTTGCGCACTCCCGAAATGGTAAGCCTTCATTCGGCCTCTGATTCTGGCGTAGTTTTCGTTGATAAAACAAAGACATTTAATAAGACAAACTTTACTAGCAATGAGGAGACAAATTTAGGCAAAAAGAACTCATCTGGCCGCAAGAAGCGATGCAACATGTTTGAAACCAGCAAACGTTAGATTCCAAATAAGGAGAATACAGAAATGTTTAACGTCGGCACGAGCACGTCAGCGAAAATGCGTCCTAGTGGCCACAATACAAGTCAGGCCGCAAGATATCGTATGTGAAAAAAAAGGTACGTAATAATCGAGTCATGGCCAAAGTTGTGGTAAGAGATTAATTAACGAACGCTATTCGCATACTAGTAGCACGTCAAAATAAAAGGAATTGTTTTGTTTAACTTTCAGTGAATTGTATCACCCGTGTCATGGAAAATGAAACAAAATAGAGCATTTTATGTTACAAATGTGCCAGAGAGTTCCTTTTAATTTGTAAAACAAAACATATTACAATTCTGACTAGTAATAGTATTAAAGTAAAGTTATGGAACCCTTTACTAATTCGCATCAAAATGATTGCTAATATTTGTAGATTTAAAGTAGTTGTAAGTGCGTTTTATGATTGATAAATTACGACTACGTCTGCATCTTATAGTCTTCCCCGCACATTAATTATTAATTGTAGCATAAACTTAGAAAAAAACAAATAAGAAAGTTATGTTCGGCGGGGATCGAATCTCGCGTACCCACTCTCCAAGTTCTTTCATTTGATACCCATATCCCTGGTAAGAAAAAGAAGAAAAGCTGATAAGAAAAAAATTTAAAAAAAATCAATCCACCAGGTCGCGTTGTCTTCCATATTCATTTTGGAATTAACCCATTTTTAGACACATAATATGTCTTCATTTGAGGAATTTACAAAGCAGTTTTAAACATTCTGTTTTGTTTGCCTTACCATAACTACGCATTAAACTCAGAAAAGGTAAAAAATAAAATTTAATCACTTGCAACTTTGTGTGGGCATGGCCGATTTTTTCCATTTTTGCACGTAAAAAGTCTAACCTTTATAATTTAGGAGTGACGTGCAAAACTTCACGAATTTTTTTAAGGAAAACGGAGTTGGGCTTGAAAAGTCCAAGACAAACAAGAAAAATCCGTTCTAGGACCTTAAAACGTAACAAGAGTAAATGCGCAATAAGAATCTAATGTTTGAGCAAAGTAGCTCCGCCACAAAAACAAACAAAAGGGTAAAATTCGGCATTTTTAACTAATTGGCTCTTTAGTATGTAAGGAAGTGTTTTGCTTCCTTACTAAAAAAAAAAATGAAAACGAGTCCGTCCGCACAAATGTAGTCCGTCCGAGTTGTCCGTTACAGAGGTTTTGCTACAATCATCCTTCTCCCGCACAAGTGATAAGTATTACTTTGTTTCCTTATATACATACATACATACACACAAACATACATTTAATCAATCATTGAATAGAATACTATTGTACCTATGGAAAGTAAAGCATTAGCGCATTAGATTTTATAAAAAAAACAAAATACATATGCTACATAAATGTTTTCAAAGTGATAGGCACACGCTATATTATTGTATAAGGAGATGGCTTAATGATCGGATCGTGGAAGCCTACGCCCAATGGCTGCTGAAAGAAAGAACGACAGCCGGTATTAGGGAGCAAGTACATCTCTTCTCACCATTCCAGTACCCGAAGATCGTACAGCCAAACCCCAATTGGGAGCTCCTCCGCCGGCAGGAACGGCGCGACAAGACGCAAAAAGTGCGTACTTATCCCCATCTGCGCCCATACCCACTGGCGCGTGGCCAGTCGACTCCATCGGCGGGTATCCCACGAAGGAGATCGCCACAAACATCCGGCGCTACATGGAATTCCTTAATATGACGAAGTATCGACACGATGTCAACCTGGACCATCACGCCATGCCATTACGCGTAGTCAACGTCCCGCGGCAGGCCAACTCTGCGGACTGTGGCATGTTCCTCCTTTGCAACTTGGAGATGTACCTAAACCCAAACGAGGATGGCTGGGACCCCCTCATTCTGCCGACGGCGTGGTGTACGGCGGCCGAAGTCCGGCACACGCGAATGGCAATAGCCGCAATATTTTTGGAGCTGGTGGTCCAGGAGGGGCCCCAACCCCACAGAAGCACCTGGAATGAGTAAACCAGCGGAGGACGTGGTCCTGCTCTCACCCAAAGAAGAGCCGATAACTGTACGGGCAATGTTAGCGGTCGGACAGCCCATGGTGACCGCCGAGGACTATAGCCAGGAGCCCATCACACTGGGGGTAATAAAACCGAGTCACACAGACGAGGAGTTTGACAGCATCCAGCCCACTATGGGGCTGTTGAGCGGAGAGGCATCACCTTCACGGCTAAAAATCGGCAATAACGCCGAATGGGTCCGGTGGAGGAGGGTGACCCACTCTGCCAATAATTGCGGGCAAAATACAGTACCTCAAGAAGGAGAGACCGGCGCCATGATTTCCTGGGGGGACAATGGTATCGGATGGTGCGAGGCCGGAGTCCACTCCGCTTTT
>KK503257.1:9609-22160 GCA_000688735.1 Glossina austeni | reverse complement strand
CACACCTATACTAATTTAGGTACGATTTACGAGAATAAAATTTCTCGAGGTATTGTTGGAGGCAATGAAGTTAATCTCTTCTGATAAGTAAGTGCAACGGTATTAGCTACTGTCATTTTCCTTTCTTTTCCGATCGTGCCGTCAACCGAGCTGGACATAGCAAACAGCTCAAAACTAATTTCAGGAAGGAGTTGAAAATACGGTAATTAAAGCGCCGTTAGTGCCATCTAACCAATTTTTTTTCGAAAATAGCTAAGGGGTTGGGAAAGAGTTCCCGCAAACGCAACTCAGACCTTAGCCAAGTTTCAGGGAAAATCAAACAAGAACGTTCTACGCTCACTGAATGTGGGTAGGAAGACTCCTTACATTTTGGTATTCGGTAGTTACAGGGCCTGAAGAGAAATTCAGTTTTTTGTAGGAGGTGGAGCTATAGAGTTAGTACTTTGAGGTCTGTCCCGAAGAATTAACTCTTTTCTTAGGCAACTTTGTGGCCAGAGTGATTTACTTATTTAGATTATAGTTGTATCCTCTGTCTTCGTAGCATGTCCCTTTCAATCCTTCGCGTCTTTGGATACAGAATTTATTGCAGTTCGAGTGATAGTCGCAGATAGAATCGTTTCTATTACTGGTTCTCACATCGCTCCCAATTCGGATATAAGCGCTTGCAATAAGCATGCCTCACTTATTCGTGAAGTGGTGGATAGCATGAAGAGCTATTATTCAGATATTTATCTGGGACATGTGCATATGGACCTAAAATAATCTCGATCGCTTTACCGATATGAAAGTCGAGAAAAGGAATAGAAATTGTATCGATTATGTACATTTTTGCTATCAGCCTGTATACGATATTTTGGTGCATTTACATATCGTATGTTTCTTATTATATTATGTATAAATAAAAATGGAAGAAGAAAAGAAAAAGAAAGTTTTTACATTCCAAAATAAAGGGCACGATTATGCCCTACAGCTTTAGGGCTATAAGTGCGCAGGTTGGAAGCGTGTTACTAGATCGCCGCCAGCAAGTAAAGTTTGGAAAATTAAAAAATTCGGAATAGAAGCTCTTCGATAATATTGTTCGATTTGGATATCGAAATTGGATGAAAGGGATAAATCGGCTTATAGGCAACTGCACAGTCTAGAAACCATGTCTCATTTTTCCGTCTTATTTATGTAGATTTACTTCATAATAGTGGGAATTCTAGGCGATTTTCTAGTTCCCTCGGTTTTGTTTTTGCTGATTTTCAAATCTAGCTCGGCTATGACAGCAGAACTGAAAGCGTATGTAAACCTCTTGATATCCGCCGTTGGATTATAAGAATGAATGCCTACTTATCACACACACACACACACATTGTATGTATAACTAGCTACTCGAAGAAGTGGGTAAGTAGTATATGGTGTCCTTTCAGTCTTCCTATCTGATTAAACTCCCATACACGAGATATTGCCGATGGATTTACATGATTATTTAGACTGCGAAGATATTTTGAAGAAAAGCGGTGAATTCGATTTTTAATATGGAATCGGTTATCTAAGTCATCAGGAATAGTTTTGTTGCCAATGAACTTCGTAGCATTCATAGTAAGAACAAGAAAAAGTCTTAGATTGTTATATATTCGAAAGTATTTCAATATTATTGAAGTGGAAATATTTTTTAAAAATTCATTAGAATCTCACGCTTCTTTTAAAATAATTCCACTTCTTACCTATCTCGAAATCAAGTGAAAATTGATTTGAATTCGTTTGCAGTTGCGTGTGCATGTGCTTGCGTATTTGTGGTCAAATATAATATGTAGTTAAGTTTGGAGAGTTTGGCAGGATACGGATGTTGTTTAATTTCCTAAAATCATAAATTCAGTTTTTTGTCGAACATTGTTAACGCACATACGCATGGGAGCACAAGATTAAGGCTTTCTCTTGGGTTCCTTTCCTCTCCTTTTCAACCAAAATCCGGTTAACAATGCTAATGTTTCATTTTACTGTACATATAAGTGTATATGCTTCTGTGTTTGTGTGTGTGTGTGTGTGTGTGTGAATGTTTGTTTTTTCTTGTTTTTTTTTTATTTTTTTTTATTTTTTTTATTTTGGGGGAGAGATTTTGAATGTTCGCAGTACTGGCAACATCCGAAAATCATAAACAACAATGATGTCTATTGTTGTTTGTTTGTTATTTTTTCCTTCTACTTACACGCATCGAATGCTATGTACACAGATAGATAGATAGATAGATAGATAGAGAGACAGAGAGGGAGAATGCAGTTATGGTTAAAACTTAAAAATTTCGGCTTCATCTGCTGGCGTATAGTATAGCGGGTGCTGGAAGCGCACCCACATTGTGTGTGCAAGTATGTATATATGTATGTATGTAGATTGCAATGTAAAACCGGAAAACATTTCACAAAACATTTTTGTGGATAATGTGCGTAGTAGTTAGTTAGTTAGTAGTCAACAGTAATGTTTGGTTGGACTGAGTGAATTCATTCATTTTTTTTTTTTTTGTTTTTGCTTTTTTTGTTTTTCTAATTTTTTTTTTTTTTTTTTTTTGATGATGATTGCATTGATGACGATGACGGTCACGTTGCTGAAGTAGATGATAATGTTGAGATATCTGTTATTGTTGTCACTGTCGCTACCTACCCATACTACTAATGTTATGTCTTGTGTCGTTACCTGTACGATAATAACAACCAAATAAAACACACATAAAAACACCAATAACAGGTCAAACGGGTTTCCGTTGTTACCGCATGCTGTCCATATGGTTACACCATAGCGTGCCAGCATATAAACGAATTGTACGAACATTTGGACAATGTAGACAAGTTGGTGGTAACAAAACGATCAAAGTTGTTGGGTAAACACATGTAGTCATGATGACACAAAACCAACAATGAAAAAAACATCAACAGCTACAGCAATAATGTAAAAGAATAAAAACTTTACGAATACAATACAGTATATGGGTGGACAGTAACCATGTTTACGTATATATATATATATATATATATACATATATATATATGTATATATATATTTATATATATTTGTGTGTATTTATCTGCATATGCATAAAGATATGCACTTAAAAGTCGCTAAGTGTTCGTGTGTGTTTGTACGGTGTAGGCAGTTGAAAATATCGGTTTTTATGTTGCAATTACAACCACAAAACCAACTCATCTCATATTGTCTCGGTAAAAAGTTTGACTCGTGTATAAGCGAAAATTTACATTAATACACACACGCACACACACACACACATACACACACACACACAGCCATACGCATTCATTACCATTTACGTTCATACGCGTCTACACACAGACACATACGCATATGCATAAAACAATGTCAACATGCTTGCACACGTATGTTTTGCGTAGAAGAGTGAAAACAATTGAAGTACAATTCATTCCCTATGCGTGCGTATTTGCACAAACCGGGCCGGGCGCATTTGCACAAATCCTACGCACAATCATCTGGAAGTAAATGGACTTAAAATGTGTTTATCCATACATTTCGAATTGAGTGAATGGTTTGCCTGCTTCCTAGTGCCATGTTAACATGAGTGCCTAGGCGTGTGTGTGAATTTCTAAATAATCAATTGTTTGGAATGCGAATTTATGGCTTATTTGTTTTTTTGTGTCTTACCTCTCATCTTACCATAAATACCTGAACACCCGTTTCTAGAGTCTACAAACTTTTAATAACTTTCTAGTCTCGTAAAACACACACTAACGTATGTGCGTACTTTTCTCGTTTTTTTTCCTTTCTTTTTCTGCATAGGTGCGAGCGTGCGTGCGTGTATTTTGTCAACCCTTTTCATAAGTTTTTCTTCCTTGCCGTACACGTGATTACACCTTCAACAACAATCCATCCACAAGTTGCGCCTAGAGTGTGCTTGTTATCATATGAACTTCCGTATCGTTTTCTCTAAAGGGTGCAAACAGTGTAAAAGTGATTTTCTTTAGACGCCGCTTATGCCAACAATAGATAAACATTAGTGTTGTTAAAGATATCGTTTAATGGTTTCCATTTCATTTCTATACACGGAACGGAAACGTTAATGAATATTAGGGTTTGTTAATGACCGTCATTTTACTCGTGCGCATAGAACAAGAAGAAGACAAACAAAACAAAAAGCAAAAATTGAAAATGTATATTTTTAGACTTTGATTAAAAGATCGATAAATGGAAGGCTTTAAATAATGGCTTTTTAAGCACCACTAACCAGACTTACTTCGTTTACAGCCAGCCCATGCTTTGTTCCTTATAATTATGCCATCACCGCTACAAAACGTCGAATGTCTATAGTAAGTTTACTTATGTTTGTTGAACATAAAGCGCAACGACTGCATAGGGTATGCCAAATGTGTTTAGAAATTAATGTAATATCGCATGTCTATTCGTCCGTCATTCTCTCCTTCTTACTATAGCTAACTGGACTGTTTGTGCTTTGAAAAGAAGCGGAGTCCTGAAAATATGAAGCGGCTCCTTAAACTTTAAGTTACAATAAAAAGTACGTCTAAATATATATTCAATCAAAATTTAATGAAAATCTTTACCAAGGCTCTCTTCTTTGTTAAGACAACAAATTTTGTAATAGAAAATGTGGCAAATATTATGATTTTCATATACTGGCTCCGTTTTATTTCAATGCATCTTATCGTACATTTACCCCAAGGTAGGTAAAACTCTTCCCCACTTGTTCTTGTTCTACTTCAGACCGCTTGTGGTGCAACGATATATTAGTTCTGTGCGGATATATGCAACACCCAAATGACGTTGAAGTTTAGTACACTGATCGAGATTACGATTCACTTTTTGAATCAAGCTAAGCTTCTCCGTCTGTCGGTCCGTCTTGTTTTCTTCTGTGAAACCTACAGGTCGTAAGTTTCGAGGTATTTAGATGAAATGTATGTATGCCGACATGTTTTGGCCAGAGGACGAAAGTTTTGAAAATTGCTGGAATCGGACCACTTTTCCGACCAGTTCCAATATAAGGCTTTATGTTGAAAAGTCATCATATGAATACTGGTGTTAGACAATGTGATGTAGGGTATTTAATGGTGAGCCGTGTCCCCTTACAGTGTTTTCACCTAATACTTGCAGTGTTTTCCGGAAACTCTCTAAAGTATTTCATCAGTTATTTTGCCAACAAGAAAACCGCTTTAAGTTAAATTCAATTTTTCAAATTAACTTTTAAAGGGGAAACCTTCATATTAAAGAACGGACACATGGACGGAAGTCACTAGTAGGACTGCGCGTCACTAATAGGAAATGCGCTCACAATTTCTGCGACGGTAATATAGATAACGAATTTTATAAGTGTTGCATCCGCATGTTGGTCATCTTAAAGCAATGCTTAGTAATTACAAAGTTTTTTTTTGCAATTGTTGTTAGGGAATCTTCCTTGTAGGTGTAACACGGTAATGGCTAGAAAGAGGTGGAGAATTTTTTTCCTTTCTTTGTCTACTTTTCTTTAAGATGTGGTCGAAGTCTAGAGGATGTGAACCTAATCGGTAAGCCTTATGTTTTTACCGACTGCTTACTCAACTATGGTTACTAAGTACGGCTAACTACGGTCTACCGCGATCACCTGCTATTGCGACGCTTATTTTCTCGGCTCTGCGGCAGCCCAAGTTAACGTTCCTCGAACTCGCGGACACTCGCGATAAAGATTTGAAACACCTCCAGATCGATTTCTTTTATAAGCAGCAAATTATTGAGAATTATAATTGCTTAGCTAGCAATTTTAAGCGTAATTGCGAAAAACGTGATTAAGAGAAGATCGTTTGAAGAAAAAGAGCGGATAGACAGGAATATATATATATATATATACTTTGGGAAAGTGGGGAAGTGCATTGTTGGGATGAGAGAATACACGAAGGTCAAGTGGTAGGTATTATAATTCCGAAATCAAGCAACTCGAACTATAAAAGATCGCTTAAAACGCCGGCATCTTATCCTACGAATAATAATGTGTGGATAAAGGAAAAATCCGTACAAATTTGAGATGGCAGACCATATTTAATAACTACGAAGGAAACCAGCAAACTACGACATAAGATAGAATACTTAAAAGTACTTAATAGGAAAAGTCTTACATCTTCAGAAATATAAATTACTCTGCGAACGTTGCAGACGAAAAGCATAATAATGTAAGCAATACTACTCGATATAGAAGAAGTATAAGCCATGGGGCAAGGTACAATTTCTAGACTATATATAATGTACAGCATTAAGAAAGCGTAGGCCAAAATATGTTTAAGTCATTGAGATAAATAAATCCTATAAGAATGAACTCTGCGCAAACTTTCCGATGCCTTTCAAAAGCAAGGCGATGATATATGCCTAAGTAGTTAAGTTGTTCGCAATCGTTATTCTAATCTCACCACTAAAAGTATTCTTTCCCGGACGATGAAAAAGCATTGCATTGCGTTCGTTTTAGATGAAATAACCAATTTAATGATTTCCTATAAATAATTTTCAAAGGATGTCATAGAATATTGTTTTTACGAAACCGTGTTAGAAAATTTATTTTTTAAAATACTTTCAGACACGTTTTTCCCTCTTTGTCAAGGGGTCGCTGAAACGAATCAAAGGCTTTTGCCTTTCAAAAATATTTTGTAAGCAAGGAAAAAAATTTTCATGAGAAATATGATGTCGGCAGTAGAGTTTGTTGGCAAGCAATTTCACATGGAGCAAATGTTAATACTCGCAATCAATAAAGATAACCAAGTACTAGACGTTGCAAATATTTAACATAATGGCGCGAATTATTCTTAGGCTAACAATTCTTGAGAAAGAATGTCAATCACGAAATATAAAAAGGAGGTGTTAACGCAAAGCTCAAACCACTGACTCTTTTTTCCAGCAACTTGCGAGAAAAGTTGTCGCATGTGTAATTAATTGATTTTTATTATTTTAAAATTCTCAGATATTTTAATAGTATTATAAGTTTTTTGTTGAGATCTTTGCAGTCGATTTTTTTTTTTTTTCGATTGTACAAGAAGTAAAAAATTTTCAGCTGGAGCGAAATGGAAATTATTACCTTTAGTAAGAAATTCCTTCATAGACAAAATTGTATTACATTTTGCTTGTTTTCTTCAACATTTTAGGGCAGACTAACAGTAAACAATATTTTTTTTTTTACATTTAATGATGACTAAAATGTAATTTATTTAAAAGGTAAGATAATCTTAGAGCCATCCTCCTTCAAGTATATTTTTTGTACGGCGCTACAGTTTAATTAATTTTATGTAAACAAAAGTGGAGAAAATATATTAACAATTCATGAGTTCCAAATCGGTCGTAAATTTTTTCTTGATGATTAAGAATCTCTTATCAATTAAATGTATGTAAGTCGCAGCACTTTAAAAATAATTTTGTTCAAAGATGATCTATTGAAAGTTCCAAAAATATGCAATAAAAATTGGTTATATCACAATATATAAACAGGCAATGAATTTAATTGCATTTGTTTCCTAAAAGTATGCAATGTTAATTAATGTAATATTTTAAATAACAACCCAGTATCTATGTAACCATTTATATCTAATCTTTTCCTTTTCAAAAATTTAAAGAGCCTTAGGTCTTTAATAAGATTAAATAAACTTTTAATTACACGTTTAAAAGGTTTTCACTCTATTTAGTGTACGTAGTCTCAGTCATTAAATTTTTAATCCTAAAATGTGTTTAAATTAATCTCGAAAACGGGATATAATAGCAGCATGAAAAAGAGGGTAGAGAGGAGGATATTCTTGGTAAAACAATAATTATTTTATGTACAAAAAATGTATTAACATGTCTGTCCGTTTATCTGCCAGATTATCGTCTGTGTAGTGTCATGTATGCGGCATAACAAGAACGAAAGCAACGATGACAACCTCTCGGGTCACATAAATTAATAAAGTTAGACTTTTCAATACCAAAACGAAAATGATTATGTATATTAAAATGAACAAAAAAAAAAAAAAAAAAATGCAAAAAAACAGAATATGTATAAAAACCCATTAACACATACAATTCTACTTAATTTGTTATTTATAATGTGTCCAAACGCAGACGCAATTTTTTTTTTTCTTTTGGTGGTTAAATGAATTATGAGATGAATTGTATCACACACATTACGGCCAATGTATCCGCTCATATTGGTTTAAGTGCAATATATTATTCTGATCAAAAATTTGCTCATTTAATATTCGTTCAAGGAATATACGTTCGGTTCAATAAAATACATTAAAAAGACGAGTAATTTACTTTTGAATTTCGTGTATTCTATTTACTTAATTATTTGTTTTGTTGTAGTCCGTTCATAGTTTGGCGTATTTACATGTTCATAAAGTTAACCTTAACTCTTCTTCACACCATCATTCATAAGGAATATTCATCATAATCTGTGCCAAGTAGCCACAAATTTTAGTACAATCGACGATGCCATAATCGCTTGAAAGAAAGAGAGTACATGTTGCATGGAAAAATACTGGGTACAATTTTCTCAATTAAATCTCATAACGCGCAGAATCTCTCGGCATGTTATAGATATGTTAGGTATATAGTGTTATGCAGATCCCGAAAGCATGTTTGTTTATGTTAAACTTCTTTTAAATAAACATATACATACATGTATATATACATATATACGACATACTTACATATAAATATTTATAAACGGACTTGAACTTGAAATCTTTAGAAAGATAACAAATAAATTTTTCTATACTAAAACAAAGGCTGAGTTCAAGGCATGAAATCCGGGAGCGGATTTATTTGCAAAAAAAAGGCATCAATTACTTGAACTGAATATCTGGGAAAGTGAAGTGCATATGATGATAATGAAAATGAGCATAAAGGCAAGCAAAAGTTGTGATGTGATGTGGAAACTTTTACTTCTGCATTTATTCATGTAAACCTCTGGAAGCAAATATTATGTCTATGAAAAGTCAGTATTTTGATAATCACTGATTCTCCAGTAATAAGAAAAATATGATTTAAACATAAAATTTATTCCGCTCATCACCTTAAGTAAAGTTTCGTTAGCGGATAAATTAAATACAGACCACATAATCTTTTCCTTCTCATAGGTTCTTACATTGCTGGAGGAAAACTTTAATTTAGTTTTTAACTCTTGCGGCAATATCTTTGAGCAGATAGTGTTGAAAAGCCAAAAAGTGATCCGGTCTGCACTCTTTGAAACAGCGTTCATCCTTAGACCAAAACAAGTCAATGCACCGGACACCGTCAAAACGTCTGAAGAATTGCTATATGTATAAGATATTAGACAGCTATTGGACGAATAGATGGACAAACGGAAAAATAAGCTGACTCTTGTAAAACCTAAAAATTTAGAATCACTTTTTGAGTTTAGAATCACTTTTGTGCAATAAAATGTGGGGTAAAACGTTATAATGGTGGACCGTGCCCGACGATTAAGCACCAAACATCAGCCTTTCATAGAACGACTTTTCAAAATGAAACTATATACGGGGAAGTGGTTGAAAAAGCTTCCCGGTTCACTATTTTATAAAGCGTTCGTCTTTGTGCCAAAATCCTCTTGTCTTGTACAAAATTTCATTAAAGTATTTTAAAAATTTGCAACTTATAGGTTAAACACAAAAACACCAGGACAGATCTACTTACCATTTCAGTTCGGAATACATCTTATTTAAAGTGAAGTGATTACACTCTGCTTAAAAACTATATATTTGACGTTAGCCTAGTAGTAGCTTAACCAAATCTTTGCTAAAAAAAGGAAAATTTATTTTTACATTTATTTTTTATTGCCTTTCGGATTTTGTCGCCATGCTTTGAAAGAAACTCACACAGAAAACGATATATTTTTAAACAGATTTTACGTTCACACTTTAATTAAGTCACCTGGCGTTTCGAAACATGCAGCGTTAAGTTTTTGTCTCTCATATTCGCGAAGATTAAAACCTATTTCATATCGTGCTTCCACATTAAAATCGATAATTACTGAAAATCGCTCAACGGATCGTACTTTCTCTAAATTTTAAATATATATGTGAAGTATCTACCATCAAGAAAAGAAAAAGCTCAACGACATAATTTCCATAATAATAATTTTTGGTTAATTCTACCTCTTCTTGCTTAAGTCAGTGTGAATAACATCCAACTGTACGTCTTTGAAAAAGGTCTCAAATGTATGGAAAGCAAATTCAAGCAGATTAGTGTTAGTCCACCTACCCTTTAAAAATACCTGCTAAGGGCAATAGTGGACTTAATAGCAAAATTAGAACGAAAAGTAATAAAATGGCCTCAAATAATTTAAGTAAACGACTAGGTTTGGCAATTCCCGTAGAGTTTTCAACGTGATGTCTCTTACCACTTTTATAAAGTAGTTTTTCCAAACGGCCGGAAGCCTACCCGTTTCAGGAGAGAGGTTGAAAATGAATTCTCTCTTCAACTGCGCAGTTTTTGAGACCACACTGATTCGCACCGTAGCCCTTGTAGGACTTCATCATCGGCGATAGCTATCCTTGGCATAGATATGCACTCATTTAGGTGATACGGATATGAACAGGAGGGGTTAGAGTTACTTGAGTTGAACTCAATAGGCCCACTAGACGTTTTAAAATCATCTAAAGACAAAGGACATGCAGTGACTTCCCCCTGGAATTGACGAATTTCTTAAGATATAATCTTAAGAAAATACCTACCATAATATTCTCTGCTAATTGAGAGAAGTTGCTTCTGGCCGCGAAGTTCCTAGAATAGTTAAGGGATGCGCTACTTTTTGTTTTCTCTTAAACAATCTGATCTTAGTATTTTTCGTCCATATTAAGCTAGCATTAAACCAGACTAGTTGTGAGCCTTCCACAATGGGACGGGACACTGGTGCAGATAAGAAAATAACATAATTCACGCTTTTATAAAAGGAGGAAACCAAAACCTCTATGTCCAGGAGAGATTGATCTAGATAAATAGCAACCTTTTAAATAGGGTGAAAGACGTTTTATTAAAACCATACATTAGTTGGCCAAGAGTGGGGTTGGATGGGCTAGGAAGATTAGGCTTGACTGCCGGACGCGAAGGATGATGAGAATCCTTAGGTAAGACAAAAGGCAAACAATGACTAACCACCACATTTAACGCATTAAAAATTATCGTAGGAATATCACTTCGCTACAAGAGGTCCAACTCGCAAATGTCATCTAGAAATTTATTAAGTCTATCCGGCAATCCAGTAGCGATCAACCAATTTCATGCTATACACCACTTCACAAATAAGTGAGGCATGTTTATTGTAAGCGCTTATATCCGAATTGGGAGCAATGTGAGAACCAGTAATAGAAACGATTCTTTGTGCGACTATCATTCGAACTGCAATAAATTCTGTATCCAAAGACGTGAAGGATTGAAAGGGACATGCTACGAAGACAGAGGATACAACTATAATCTAAATAAGTAAATCACTCTGGCCACAAAGTTGCCTAAGAAAAGAGTTAATTCTTCGGGACAGACCTCAAAGTACTAACTCTATAGCTCCACNTATGATTTTCGTAAAATCAATATTGTCTTGCTAAAAAATCATCTCTCACATATGAGGCTTGATTCTCAACTGGAAGTATTGAAAGCGTATTGTCATGGTTCTACAATACATTAAATCTAGCTATTGCTGCATCTGTTCCGATCAAGCAGTGCCGACCTCGAAGCAGGTGTCCCCCGTGGTTTAATAAGACAGTTAGGTATTATAAGAATAGGAAGAACAAGCTGTTCAAGAAATTTTTCAAAAGTGGCTCTTCTTTTGACTATTTCGCTTACTCAGCCGCAAGGCATAGATTTAACTCACTCAATCCTCAATATTATTGCAGATACCTTCAGTTCATTAAATCCTCTCTGTTTGCTAATCCTAAATACTTCGTTAAATTTGTTAATTCAAAGAGAAAAATATCTGCACATCCCTCGCATGTTTCTTTTAATGGCTCTGACTCGTCGGGTGATTTTGAAATCTCAAATCTGTTTGCGGAGTACTTCGGACGAAACTTTTCGACTGCTACTTTTGATTTATCAGTTAATTACCCATACCCTATAACTAACTCGGTTTCAATACTTAATTTGGTTATTTGTGAAGATGACGTTTTTAATGGGTTGAGTTCCCTAAAATATAGTTGTGCGCCTGGACCTGATGGAATTCCATCATGCGTACTTAAACCTTGCGCTATTGAGCTTTGTGGTGTTATCTCAAAGATTTTTAATTTGTCCCTGTTTTCCCTTTGTGTTGGAAGAGTAGTTTCTTTATTTCTATTCACAAAAATGGGAGTACACAACTTGTGGAGAACTATAGAGACATCGCCAAGGTGAGTGTCTTAGCTAAACTATTCGAGAGGATATTGACTTATCATCTTGCCTTTGCCATCAAATCGTATATTTCTCCACTTCAATATGGCTTTCGAAAAGGAAGATCTACGCTCACCAATCTGTTAGAGTTTACTTGTCATGTTTTCAAGGCTTTTTCCAATGACTCTCGCGATGTCATATACACTGATTTTAGCAAAGCGTTTGATTTGGTTAACCACAAATTACTT
>KK503255.1:0-10749 GCA_000688735.1 Glossina austeni | reverse complement strand
TTTCCATTAAATTTTGTATCGATAGTTATTAATCTTCTTCACTATTTTATTATCAAGTTTACATAAATATAACATACGTAGGTGTAAAATCCCGTCCCGAAAATAGGAATAACGCGCATCGTGTTTAAGGGGATTTATAAAAAATGTCTTCCTTTATTTTGTGTGAAAAAAATTTGTTGATCATAATAATTTAACATAAAAATTAAACGAAACAAATTCGAACCGCATTAAGCTATTTCTTGAACCCACTCTATATAAGATTTTTCATAATATAGTAAGCAAACCCTTCGGAAAGTGGGTTAATTTTTAATATTTTATAATCAAAATTGGCGCATTGTCCAAAATTAACCAAAAAAATTAACAATAAGGAATTTGCATAACATAGGTCCATTTTTTAAATCCTAACATATATATATATATATATATATATATAGATGATCATGAAAAGGAAGGCCTTATATAGAGAGAAAGTATAATTTCAAGTTTTCTAAGACGCAAATTTGCTAAAGTTCGATCCTTTTATATGATGCGCAATGCGTACCGCGACTTAAAAAATATATTGTACTAAGTTATAGGCCATCCTCCCATCCTCCCATATGAGGACTTTCATGAAAAGTGTGCCTTTACATGAAACTATTGTATGTAATTTTTGATGTATTGTCCCAAAAACGAGCAAATAATTGCATCAGGGGAATTGGTGTGGGGTACTTAATGGTCGGCCGGTTTCCCGACTATTATGTTCATACTTGTCTTTTTCGTAAACAATCATAGCGCGGTTTCTAATTGTGTTCATCACTTAACCTGAAAAACGGAATAACACATTATTTGATTTTAAGGCCAAACTTCCTCTTCTTTTAGATTATGATAATCTATTTAGTAAATTTGGGGCAACTCTGAATATCTCTTTGAATTTTCTGTTATCGATATACAGCTGTTACATTTTCCTAGCGGCTAAATCGAATGATTTTTAGATTCTTTCAAATTTACTGGCTTCATCCATCCACACTCAATAACGCGAACAAAAAAAAAGGAAAGAAAAAATAGCTTTCAATAAACAAAACTTTCACTATTTCAAGGCCCTTTATAATGCTTTGTCTAACGGCGGATATATTGGCCGATGATCCCAAAGGCTTAAACATTCCGTTAATGCGTTATCAAAGGCAAGCTTTAGAGTGGATGTATTGTCGTGAAAAAGAAGATCCCAAAGGAGGTATTTTGGCAGATGACATGGGCTTAGGGAAAACCTTGACAATGATAGCTTTAATATTGGCCCGTAAACCTACCGAACGAATTGAAGCCGCAAATGATGACGAAGACGATGAAGGCAATGGTTGTGAATGGTCTTTAAAATTGAAATGTACGTATTTTCGAAATTTCTAAAAACAGAAAATTGATTAGGTAAAGTAATCTTTTAGACTATCCAGGCGGAACGTTAATTATATGCCCAGCCAGTTTATTAAGACAATGGGAATTTGAAATAAAAAGCAAAGTTTCCGGTAATCAATTAACGACTTGTATTCATCATGGTCAAAAACGTGAGAGTAAACGCAAGCTATTGCGTACTTACAATATTGTAATTACCACGTACACTATTGTAAATAATGAATATAAAGTTAACGGCCCCCTATTTGGTATTGAATGGAAACGTATTGTCCTTGATGAGGGTCATATTATTCGCAATCATAAATCGCAAACATCAGTTGCGGTATGTTCATTACGTGGATTATGTCGATGGGTTTTAACGGGTACACCAGTACATAATAAGCAAATGGATGTTTACACTCTATTGAAATTCTTGCAATATCCGCAACTTGATGCACCAACTTATTGGAAGAGATGTGTTGGAAAAGACCAACTGCATTTAAATACTATTTTGAAGACTTTGATGTTGAGGCGAACTAAAGCGCAATTGCAAGATATGGGTGAGCTTAGCAATTTACCACAAAAACGTACCGAACTAATTGAAATTGAATTGGATAAGGATGAAAGGAAAGTTTATCAAAGAGTGATGGACTACACACATGAAGTGTTCGCCAAATTCCTGAAACAAAAAGCCGAGTCTTACGAAATATTCGTCTTACTTTTAAGGCTAAGGCAAATTTGCTGTCACCCAGGTTTAATAGTTTCCGTAAGTTTTTTTTTCGCATGGTTTTAAACTGCAGTTACTTTAACTTGACAATTTTCTGTAGATGTTGCAAAATGGCGATGGCCCGCAAATCAGTTTCGAAAGCGAAGCATCGGATTCGGAATTTGACGATGTCCAGCAAATGAGTTCCGAAAGCGAAGCAATGAAATCGGAATTTGATCTGTTGAATAAGCTGGTCACTGATGATAACAGTGAGACCGTTAGAGATATTTTGAGCAATAGCGCCCATGGCGATTGGGACGCTTCGTCTATATCCAAAGCGTCAACGAAAGTATTGAAACAAAGTAATTCCGTCTTTGATTTAAAGAGACCATCGTCCAAGATGAGAAAAGCTCTGGAAATATTAACAACGAGTGTATTAAAGACGAACGATAAGGCCATTGTGGTGTCGCAATGGATCAGTGTTTTAGAAATACTAGGAAGTCATCTTGAGGAAGCTGGTATATCAACTCTTGCTTTCAATGGCCAAATACCCGTCAAAAAACGCCAGGATATTATCACCGAGTTTAATGACCCCTCCTCCAAAAAACGCATATTATTACTTTCGCTTACAGCTGGTGGCGTGGGTTTGAATTTGATTGGTGCTAATCACCTGCTGTTATTTGATTGCCACTGGAATCCACAGTTGGAGGCACAAGCGCAAGATCGCATTTACCGTGTTGGACAGAAAAAAAGTGTGACAATTCATAAATTCGTATGCAAAGATACGGTGGAAGAGCGTATTCAATCTTTGCAAAAACGCAAACTGGCTTTGGCCGACAGTGTTTTGAGTGGTGGAAAAGGCGCTAAATTAACAAGAGATGAGCTTGAACATTTATTTGGAATGGATAAACGCTAATCCTTTTATGAAATCCTTTTTTTATACACAAATAAAATGCTTACCCAATTAATTTGTTTTGAGTTCGTTGTTGTTGTTCTATGTCCTGTTAAAGAATTGTGAGTCGACAATCTTTTAATTGAAAAGAAGGGAAACAAGTAAGAATATTATTGCCGAGCAGAGATGACTGTTCAACACCCCCCCTCCACTTCGCCAAGTATAGCTATTCGTTTGTTTTAGTAATTAGCCGCATATTAGACGATGCTTGAAACATCACATGACGCGATCCAAATTTTTTATTTTCTAAAAATTTTGTTATTTTTCCGATTCTATTATAAAGAACTAGAAGTTGGATCTCCCATATAAGGGCTCACTTTTTCGACTTGTAGACTCACCAGGAGCCTTAGTCAGGCCTGAAAGACCAAACGGAATAGCTAGAGTTGGGATAAACGTTAAGATATTTTGAATATATGTCTACATTTTTGTAAGGACCACATGGGTCATAGGGATCGAACAAGGATTTAAGTGAATTATTGCAATTATTAGAGAAAAAAATTTGAATTTAATGGACTAAACTTAAGTATTACACGGATTATGGAATTGGAAATGAATGCGTTTTTTCTTTTAATATTATCCGACACAAATACATCATTAGAGGACTGTTTTAAGCAACTCTTTCAAAACAAAGCTAATCATTAATTGAAACTGAGTACGGGACTAACCGGCAAATACGAAACTTTTAATCCTTACAAAGTAAAGTAGGGGTTTTATTTAAAACACCTCAGAGACCTGTGAGAAATTTATAATCGCCCAGAGCAAATTTTGCCAACCGTTTTCGAACAACTACTAACCAATTGAACAATTTGCAGATTTATGTATAACATTAAACTATATATAAATATTTATTTGTCCTTTCAGTCCTCTAAAATGTAAAGCTGTTAGCCGCAGAAAGTTCAGAGCAACCTTTCGGTGCCACTTGAAGAGGAATGGACGCCCTATGAGGTAGGCGTAAGTGCCACAGCTTAGCTGGGTGGTTCGTGAGACGTGGGAGTGGTTCTATAACTCGCTTACGTACACTCCTAGGACGGTTACACCAAAGAATTTGCTCTTGCTTACCCCTTACCGATTACTTCACGGACGAAATCCTAACTAACCGATCAGGGACTTTCCACTGGGTCTATTCTTCACCCATCCTGCTTATTGGTCTCTTTTCGGCCCACGGGCAAATTTATAGGGAGCCCCTAGTTGGGTCCGAAGACCCCGGTGCCGGGGAGAAAATATATATATTATAGAAACAAGTTACATTTACCGTTAAGTTGTAAGTGTGCACAAATAAACTTGACCCATAACACCATGAAAGATGCCATAGAACTTTTAATAACAATCAGCATAAATTTCTCTTGGTTTATGTTTGCTATCATTTCTATATATTTGATAATCTGAGCATCAAATTTCGGTAGCAACGATTGAGGCAAAGTTTCAGCGAATAGTAGTAATTGGTAATTACATCTAAACGAACTTGTAAGGACGTTGCTTAATTTGATATTTAGGCCATAAAAGTTTTGATACATAAATGACAGTAAGATATTTAGTTTTTGATGGACGTAAGGTGTAAGGTTTAATATATCTTGGAAGCGTAACCTTATGGCGAAAGGTGAGTTTGCTCGAACAGCTGAAAGAAAGATATATTGACCAGTCGCATAGTCAAGCGGATAATAGTGGCGAATTCCAGATCGGTATTCGTGGCTTCAAATATCATTGTGGGTTGGCTATACTTGGTCGTAGCTGTAGTAGTGAGCGCTCATTTGGTAAAGGAATAACTTTCACCGATTGCCCATAAACCCGGCCGTTTCCTATCCCTTTTTCTTTCTTTCATCTTACTAACTAACCGCCCTGTTAAGTGCATAAGCTACATTTCCTGAGTCAACTTCTTCTTCTTCTTCTACATTGTAAGGGAGCTTCTGATTCTTGGGTTGCATTACTTTTTTACCTTTTTTTTTTAATTTCATCAGCCATTCATCAGGCGACTTCACCCACAAAAACGTGAGCATCAGGACAGACGAGTAGAGAAATAGAGGGGGAAGGTAGAAAGCGGTATTACTCGACTTAAAAGTTAAAATATCCAAATCGGTTAGAAGGACCCTTGCAGGAGGATAGACTTCTACATTGGTAGTGAGGAGGGCTTGCAGATAGAAGGGGAATGAAGAAGGCACTATTAATCGGTTTAGAAGTTGAACACATTCGCTACGGCGGGAGAGATCACTGCAGTTAACTCTCAACAAAACATTCTTCAAATAAAATTTTATTATTTACTTAAGATTTGTCAAAAGGACGAACGGGTATTGTGTCTGAAACTATAAATACAGTAAACTCGTCGTATTCCCTCCCACATTAATCCTAATGAAGGCTTCTCTAAAATGTCCATGGAATCCTTAGGTATAACTTAACGAAAAAAAGTTCCAAACGGGCGCAACAATTCGATGAAACATCGGAGCCAGTTAATGCTTTATGAAATCTTTTATATATCATCTGCCTGCGTATATATTTGGAATGCACTTACAAGCAAGGTGCAAGCTTAGTTATGCAGACTGATGTGAGGTTGGTTCGCTGTGTTTCTTTTATCACATTAACATAAGCGAACCTTTGTTTAAATGTGCAAATAATTTATAGACAATTAAATAAATTTATTAAATATAAAATATGAAAATACAAATTTTATTTATTTTTATAAAACATTAGATTTTAAATTTATTTTATTTCGTTTATTATTCTAATCGGTAAACACTAATACTAATTAAAACTGTCAACGTGCATTACAAAATTCGATTAAAATCATAAATATTCAATTATTTTTTGTGTCATTTATGCTTGAATAATTTAAAACAAAGCATGTAAATACTCTATAGAGGAACATTGTTCACCATTAAATACCCTACACCATTTCATTAAAATATTTCGGGAATTTGCTACTTGTAGCTTGAACTTAGGAAAGCAGGACGGATAGACGAACTTTGAATGGCTTTGGGAAATGATTCGGAAAAAAAATTAAAAAAACTTTGTAACGCGACATGGCCCACCATTAAGTACCCTACACCAATTCGTTTAAAAAACAAAATAATTGTTTATACGGGAAGGGGTCGAAAAAGTGGTGCAATCTGAAGCATTTCCAGTAGCTTTCATCCTAGGTCCAAAGCCTGAAGGTGTACCAAATTTCATAAAAATATCTCAAAAATTGCGATCTGTAGGTTGAACGCATGAAAGCAAGACGGACCGATGGATAGGTAAATTTAGATCGATTCATAAAGCGCTTTTCAAAACAAATAAAAACACTATAGTAGGACACGGCCAATCATTAAATACCCTACACCTTCCTACTTCCTTTGATGCAGTTATTTATATAACGACAATTTAATGTGAGACTATGTATAGGGAGGGATTGAAGAAGCACTTCGATCCGAACTATTCTGAATAGTATTCATTCTTGGGTCGAAATATAGCGGTGTATTAAATTTCGTTAAAATAACGGATACAAGATGGACAGACGGACAGACCGATTAGCAAAAGTATAATGAAAAATGCGTCTATTTCAAGTCCTTCTGGATGTTGTATACATTTCCAGAAACTTAAGATATTCGTGATTGGGTAGAATGGTGTAGAGTGTAATAATGACAATTGACTTTACATTTTGTTTATAAGAAAGTATTATTAACATTGAATTTTAAATTCTTTAACATTTTCATTAAAAAGTTTTATAAATGAACCGAAAGTCAAACTAAGCAACCAACTAAAAAAGCTTTAGCTTAAAGGCATACAAAATTCAGGAAATAGTAAGGCAAAGCTAAAAATAAAAATTACTTTTCTTTTTCAAAACCATTTTTTCTTTACCATCTTTGCCGACCAGTGTTTTCATGATAGATTAAAATAAATTCTTTTTCCTTTTTTTTTTTTGGCAAAATAATAAGCAGAGCCTTGTGGTTGGGAGTAGAAACAAAAAATTATTCATTGCATTACACCCTAAGGAAAATAGTTTTACTTAAAATCAACGAGTGTTAAAGTTAATTAAAAAAATATTTTATCTACATGGTACAACAACAACAAATTCCAGTATAATAAAGAAACTGAAATCATAGACCTTTTAAATCCGATTATTTTGAAGTCACAATAGGCCGAATTACCTTCCGTTCTCATTTCCTCATATAAATATGCATGCACCGCACCATACTTCTTCGTTGAGTTCTATAAAGTATAAAAAGCTTAAAATTTACTGCATCCTATGAAAAGTTTGTTTTCCATTTAATTCTTGATTCGGATAATTGTAAAATAAAAACATAAGGATTTGTATAGATTTAGATTTACTAGGGTTTACAATTCTCTCTATCAATTGTGAAACATTTTGTGTTGTGTCGAAATGTTGCCTTTAAATCTCAGTCTAGGTCAGGCATAGTATACGAGATTTGCCAAATGCTAGTAACGCATGGAAACATGTCTCGTTAAGCCCGTAGCTACTTAATTCGTTATTGAGATCCAAGAAAGATATTTTAAGTGAATCGCTTTAGTCATATTTCGATGTCCATCTGCCAATCCTTTTCTCCTTTTTGCTGCTACTTACCGATATAGTCATCGTTATTATCTATGGTTTTTAGCCGATCCTCTCACAGAAACTTTCTGATTCCGAGATGAAATAATCACGCACCCATTTGCGCGTATCTTCAACTTTATAGAACCGCTGATCTGCTAAATATTGCTGCATCGATCTGAACCAGTGGTAATAACAAACTGACAGACAGACAAATAGATGTTCCCAGCTCAAGTTGAAGATTACTTCCTGATTTGATTTTGCTGCAGACGGATGGACCTATGCGAAATTTAGTCCTTTTCAAGACTAAAATTTTCTGCACAATATCTCGCACAATATCTCGCAAATCATTTTCTAAGTGTTCTACAGCTTCCCCAATCTCCAGCCCAAGCCAATGTAATCATTTCCATAGCTTCAACTAAATTTTTGTTCAGATTTTTTTTCAGAAGAACACATACAATGACTCAAATGCTGTATGTTTAGATTCATCTCTTTACATCTTGATACACACTGAACGACAGTTTGTAAGCAACTGCAGCCTACACGGTGCAAGCACCCAGAAACTAATTTTAGCGGAAAAGATTTCTTAACAAAGTTTGTAAGTCTCGCTTACGAACAAACTTTTTCTTATCACTTTCCCTTTAGAAAATCGATCCCCGCGGGTAATTTTCCACTTCGCTTTAAGTTATTTTTAAATCCAGAATATAAGAAATAATTTTCTATTCCTTAATCCTAGCTCCAACTGGAGCTTGAAGATCGATTAAGTCGGCTGACGAGTGCCTCAATTATTACCAGGAAATCACACTATGTATTGCGCGTAAGCGCTTAGAAAGAGTTATGCTTAGTTAGTACAAAATCCCATAAAGTGCTGCCAAATCGCTTAAAAACGCGAATTTAAAATATTTACGATACGATAGTTATCTCGTAGTAATGATGGGTATGAAGAGATTCGAATCAAACCGTATGGAACTTCTAATGTAGAACTTAAAGCCGCTAATGTGGAACTTGAAGTCGCTAATGTGGAACGTTAAGCCGCTGATGTGGAACGTTAAGCCGGTAATGTGGAACCTTAAGCCGCTAATGTGGAACTTAAAGCCGGCAGTGGGGAACTTGAAGCCGCTAATGTAGGACTTAAAGCCGCTAATGTAAAACTGAAAGCCGCCAGTAGGGAATTTCAAGGCGCTAATGTGGAACTTAAAGCCGCTAATGTAGGACTTAAAGCTGCTAATGTAAAACTTAAAGCCGCCAGTAGGGAATTTCAAGGCGCTAATGTGGAACTTAAAGCCGCGAATGTGGAACTTAACGCCGTCGGTGGGGAACTTGAAGCCGCTAATGTAGGGCTTAAAGCCGCTAATGTGAAACTTAAAGCCGCTAATGTGGAACTTAAAGCCGTCAGTGGGGAACTTGAAGCCGCTAATGTAGGACTTAAAGCCGCTAATGTAAAACTTAAAGCCGCCAGTAGGGAACTTCAAGGCGCTAATGTGGAACTTAAAGCCGCTAATGTAGGACTTAAAGACGTCAGTGGGGAACTTGAAGCCGCTAATGTAGGACTTAAAGCCGCTAATGTGAAGCTTTAAGCCGCCAGTAGGGAATTTCAAGGCGCTAATGTGGAACTTAAAGCCCTCAATTTGGATTGGCATCTAGCTTGTACAGTGCTGCCAACGCCTATTCTAACGTGATGCGTAGAATATTTATGGATAAATGTTGCGGTGTTTCCTTTGCTTGCCTGTTTCCAGGACAACAGCAATATTTTCTTAAGAACTTACACTGAAAAAATTATTTAACCGAGTTTGACTAGTTTGTTTACCTTGGTGCGTATGACTTGGAATAATAAAAATCTTTTAAGGTTTTCTAAGCTTAAGCTTTAAAACGATTTGCTGGTAATTTTGGTTTGCAAATGTGTCGACATGTTAAGCGCCAAAATGCCGCACGAAAATCCGGATTATAAAAAGCATAAATAAATGGATTGATGGCGCAATTCACCCAACCTATCCAGGTTAATAATGACATTAACCATGACTGTACAGCATATTGAGGCAGGAATGGAATTAATAAATAGTATATGAAAAATGGCAGCCAACAGATTATGAAACCTCCCATAACCATACTTAAAGTTTTCGTAGTTTTTGTTTCACGTTTCATAGTCGAGATACGCATTGGTACACGATGATGATGATGATGATGATGATGATGATGATGTTGGTGTTGATGATGGCAATGCTGTTTAATTAAATGACTTTGTTGTTCCATTACCGAAGTTAGGCAAGTTTCCGAAAAAGAACCTTTAGTACCGCCGCCATCATTGATACAATAACGCTTAACATCGGACGCCGTTATTTGCGCATCGTTCAGGCAAAAACTCATCGCACGCTTCTTCATATAAATTGTATCATCATCATATTTATAATCTTTTGCCGAACAATGAGTTGCTGCCGCGATGATATCAAATTGAGTTCCTTCCATCCTTTGATGATTTAAATTTTTAAAGTACTTTAAACTATTCGCTTTACCATTCATGCCGTCTAGAACGCAACGTTTCGACGATAATTCTTGATGTTCGCATTCAAAATGTTCCGATTCAGATAAAAAATGATCATTATCGATTTCATGATCAGCAGTACGCTCGGAAGTCTGAAAGCAAATGAAAATGTTTAAGAAACGTTTTACTTTCGGTCAATAGAGAAAATGATCAGTTTTCAATATTTTGATCTTAATAATCTACGGTATGAGTGATGATATGATGATGATGATGATTATGATGACCAATAAGCTCTAAGCATGACCCACAAGTGGTTCCAGAACAGAGGATGGCGCATTAATCCACAAAAACGGATCGTGGCATCTTTCTCGAAAAAGGGGAAATTAACAGGTGGACAACGTCCACCCAAAGGATGTTGTCCTGGGCTATTCATGGCGTCTATTTTGACAGAATCGTAACCTGGAATACTTATTTAAAGCGGCTAAAGGAAAAGGCGATCAGAGTACACTTTGCCTGTCAACGCGTTGCCTGCAAAACATGGGGCAGAAGCCCAAAATTGATCTACTGGTCTTATACCACTCTAATCCCTCCCATGCTAACCTATGCACCTTTGGACTAATGGCCTAAGGTAAAGCGAAAAATGGCGACAACGACATTAGACAAAATCGCCCGTCTCGCGTGCATTGGCATGACTGGGACGATGTCCCTTGAATGCCCCGGAGGCGCTGCTG
>JMRR01017116.1:0-15647 GCA_000688735.1 Glossina austeni | reverse complement strand
TAATAAATGTTCCCCTTGTGACTTTTAAAATTTTCATTTTAAAAGAAATTTTGTATTTATGTTTGGATATTTTCTACTCGCGTTTTTTTACATATTAACGACATTATGGCCTGGATTTTTCAAAAATTGTTTAGTGTAATTCAAAATTTGTTTCGTGGGAAGAAGCCCCGAAAACATGTAACTTTCAGCGAAAGCACATTAATACGGGAATTTTGGCATCGGACGGGCCAGGAACCAACCATCAATCCTTTCTTCAATTTCTTGGTCGACGTGCGATGCTGCACAAATGTTCCAAAGAGCTTCGAGCTGGAATTGGAGACGTTTTAGGAACTTTAGGCGTCTCATACTCATTAATTGTATGACTAAGAACGCTATTAAACTGTAACCCCGTATCAATATTTTACAGAGCAGAAGAGTACAAAAGCAAGCTAAGCTGATGAAGCCGCGGGAGGGATTGGGTTGCAGTGATTTGCCAACTTGTCATAACACGTACAGAGAAGGGTGAGCGTGATGAAAAAAGCGCGACATAAAACGCAAAAGAATTTTCACGCAACAGAGTTCTCTCTTTAGTTATTTTTAAAAATATTAAAACCACCAAATCGGTTAGTGAAAGTTTAATTAATTAAAATAAAAAAATTAAAAATAGAACCTAACAAACATAACTGTACTTTTTACCACATGAGACAAATGAGAATTTACTGAACCGTTACTGCTCGAAATTTGCAAGAGCTTGTCAGCTAGGTCAGCTAGGCAAGCTTATTCCTTGAACGAAGGAGCAATTGGCGTTCGGCGAACAAGGTTTAGAAGATATCCGCACATATATACACGACCAAATTCAAACCAAATTAGACGAGTGTGGCTCTGTAAAGTTTAATTTGACGCTTTTTTGTTTGAAAAACCGTTGGGAGAAGAATTACGCAGATTAGGCTACACGAGCTATTACAAAATCGGAAATATTCGCGAGATTGTCACTAAATTTCGAAACATTCAGATTGACTTTTCTGGAATGAAATTTCCGATAACCAACTGCGACATCAATCGCTTTGAGCAAAATAACAAAGATTTCAGCATAAATACATTTGAATTGGTACGTTCCAAGGGTAGATGGAAAATGGTTGGTCCAGCAAGGGCAACAAAGGAACCAAAAAGTTTGCATATCAACTTTCTAACTCTATATAACGAAACGATTAACCAATATCATTATTGTTTTTTTACCAACATCATGCAGAGGTTGGTAAAAACACAATATACGCGAAGCCATACATCAGAACAGTTTTGTGATTTGTGCCAAACCTTTTACACCTCAACTGGAACTCGCCATAACGAAGGTTGCACCAAAGTGAAAAGTGTATTTTCATCAGCGGGAACAGTATCCAATTTAAAAATATGGAGAAAAAGTTGTCGCCGCCAATATATAAAGGCTGCGCTTAAGCCCATAGAATCCTTAATGGGAGCGACGGGACGAGCACGATTCTACGGCTTGAAGCGTGCGCAGTCTCGTATTATGTTAAACATGTGTATAACGAAGAGTGTGATCAACAGTATAGTTTTGTTGGTGAGTATATAATAAATCTTCGTTTTTTATTTAAATAACTAATTGAATTTATTTCTTACTTTTTATTAAGAGAAACCTGCGTAGCTGAATTTCTTAATTATATGCAGCGGAAAACGGATGACCTCTATCAGTTGTACTGGAAAAATATTACAAGATGAACAAATAACAGAGATGGAAAACACCAAATCCTACGCCTGTGAAGAAATAATTCTAGTATGTAAAGATATGTATACTATAGTTATTTTACAGGGGAATTGGTGGGGTTCATTCATAGGGAATGTAGGAGGAAATCTTTTAATTTTTTCATCCATAGGAAATGTAGGAAATCTTTTCAAATTTTCATCCATAGAGAATGCAGGAAAGCTTTTCAATTTAAGCTGCCCTACTTTCCAAAATTTTTTCATAATTTAAGTAGGTATGACATGCACCTATTTACCACACAGTTAGGGTCTAATTTGTCAGTTATACCTTGTAACAAAGTGTTTTTATATATCAACTACAAAAAGAGTAATGACAGGGAATAAGATAAAATATTTAATGAATTTCGTGGATTCTAATCGATTTGGAGAGAGTTTAGAGAATTTGTCCAAATATTTACAACCCAGTCAGTTTAAAGATAGAATGACTCACTTATAGTCCAAGTAATTCTATATCTGCTACACATTCTGCTTCTGTAAAGTAACTTTCATTCACATGTTGCCCAACGTTCCCTTTTCCCTGGATACTACAGGTATATTGAAAATAACGTTGGAAGCAGTCACACTGATCCTCCTTTGCTTGTAAAAACAAAATGCTCTGCAAGGGTCGTTGAGTGTGATTGTCCACTTCCATCACATCTCTGCCTGATGATCATCTCTCTATCCTTCTTCCAACACACGATAAATCTAATTATGCAGTGCCTAGTCCGACTAGTACTTGCACCTTAATCGTCGTTCCTCCTCGCTAAGCAACTTTTATTTCGCACCTATGCCGTAATATGACGCATTGTAATTTTATTCATTCGCAAAACCTTTCGGGGTTGCATTGAAATTCATAATTGTCTTAGACTTCAGGCATAGTGAAAAAGGCTGCGATCAAGCAAGCTTCCATGATGGAGGACGGTTTGACAAGTCGATTGTGTTTCACACGGATCGCATTGCAAACTATGAAGCGCACAGAAGTGCGGTACATAAAAAAAAGGGAAGCAATGAAATGAATAAAATTAAATGAAATGGATTGGGACTTTATCAGTAATAATACAATTCAATGGTAATTACTATCTTCGGCGCCGACTGAGAGCTTGTGTTTTTTTTTTTTCTTCAGAAAACCACGGAGGAAAAAAGGTCGGTGATAAGTCGTCAAAAGGAGTTGGTTGGAAGATCTCGAAAGATAGAGATCGTGAACTAGAATCTAAAGAAGAATTTTGTGATTTGCGATAAAAAGCATAATTTTTTTGTTTTACAAGTCATTGCAAGTAATTAATTTCAATTAACACTTAGTCGACTGATCGGGTAGATCGGTTGCGCGTGCGATTGGCTAAATGTTAAGATAGTACAGAAGACAATTAATAAATGATAAGACATCGATAGATTTTGTTGAAAATAGAAAATTTGAATTTCTTAGGAACTGCAGGCGTCTCTTTTGGCAATAACAATAGCAGACCGACAACGCATATTCTTTCCCTTTCATACTCGATTCTTTCCCTTTCATTGTACGACTAAGAACGCTATTAAACTGTAAACCCGTATCAATGTTTTGCAGAGTAGAAGCGTATAAAAGCAAGCTAAGCTGGCTTTGCCAATTGGTCATAACAGGTATGGAGAAGAGTGAGCGCGACAAAAAAGTGATTCATTATAAAACGCAGAACAATTTTCCTACTATAAAATATTACGTATATATATTGCAAGGACCAAAGTCACCACGCTCGTTTTGGTCCTTCACGCATCCTAAATCCATATGTATAAATATAACTACGCGTAAGTTAGGCTGATAAGATCGTATGTATAAGACAAGATGTTGCAACGTCCGTGCACAAATGTAGCGAAGGGGTTTTGTCGGTCTGCTTTGACCACTACTCTCTCACAACAGAGTAAGTAATATCGTAATAATGGCCTGCCGTTATTCGAGATTACATTCTGCAAGAATAGCGGCTTGTCGCTACGCAAAGAGGGAGAAATGATTTGGGTTTTTGGTGAGAAAAGATCTGAAGCAAAATGTTGAGTCAAATAAGAAAGAAAAAGAATTTTCAGTGACAAAGCTCAATTGTCCTACAATCAGGTTATGAAACAAAAATAAAACCTTTAGATCTTGTGGTTCTCATGAGACTCATTGAGACTCATGAGAAGTTGCCAATCAATGGACATCAATCTTGTTGGTTGAAATTGCCCGTATGAATGAAGCGAGTGGTTTTTGTCTTAGACCGATCTTTGCAAGGCTATAGAAAACCGTCGGTGAAAGAGCAATCATGGCTAGATATAGGTACAGCCCATTGATGCGAGTGTTGATAAATGCCGACGTTTTTCTACACCAATATAGGCACGAGATACGAAAATTTCCTGCACCATTGTTCCCAGGCAAAGTGAAATTAGTCGCTGCGCTAGTAAGAAGTTGGTGCAACTGTCAGATGAGGAAAAACAACCTTACAGACATTGGGCTCGGAGAAACAGGGACAACCAAGCAGGCAGAGTACAGAAAACGCTGTTCTAAAACGTCGAAATCTATCGCAGCGAAATATGCAAAAGAATCAATAGAACATTGCTAAACCTCCAGCACCTGAACCCAATGAAACAGCAGCAGACATTTTGATAGAAACGAAACTATGAAACTGTCAGCTTCTCAGAACAATCTGAGGGAAAAAATCGCATAGAATGGTAGGCTTGGTTTGATGCATATGCACAGTCCGTTGATGACAACATTAATGATTTTTTAAGAAACATACAAGAATCTATTAAAAACCCACGAAAGGGCACAATCGGCGCATATGCTTCCAGTGCCGCTTTCGTCTAATACATAATTCAGTCAAACGCATTTATATATACATCAAAATACTTCCAATCCACAGTTAAATATTTGCAATCCATGACTTACTCTCTCTATCATATGCTTCTGAAAATATATATCACATTCATCTGCTTGCCACCACCGAAGGCCTGAGAAATATCACATGTAAGCTCCAACAAGTTAGCAGACGTTGATCTTAAAGAACCCGTACTAGCGTAGTGATAATACTGACCTTATAGCTGGTGATAATGTCGCAGACAATAAAACTTCAAATAACTTATGTAGGGCACTGAATTTCGTCATACTCCTTATAATTATTAATATTGTCTGTAGAACCGCTTGTATATAAGGGAATAATAAAACTATTTTTCCATGCTAACGGATTGTTACCTTAAGGCAGTTGGTAAAAGGATGCATCAAGGGAGTACAAAGCACATCCGCACAATTCCTAAAAATACCCGATGAAATACCATTCGAAGCCGGAAGATAATTGAACTTGGGCGAAGACAATGCAGAAAAGATTTTCAATTCATCGTAATGGGTTCAATTATATCCCTGCGTATCACGATAAGTGACAGTTGCCCTTACTTGAGATTAGAGCATACAAGAAAGAGACAGTAGGAGTAAACCTAGAGCAAATAAAAGATCTAGAAGAAAGAATAGAAACATTAAAAAAAACTACCATTGAGATAGATCAGAATAAGTTAATAGAGAACTTCGATACTAGTATGGCAAAGGGCAATAAAGTCGGCACACTTGCCGTATGCCTGCAAATGCATATGCAACAATACTATATGGACATATATTGTTGAACGAAAACAAGCTATTCAGCATAATTAAAAATAATTTATGATTATTGCAGAATAAACAATTTTGCAACCGCACACAAATACCTAGCTATAAAAAGAACTTGCACTCATACCCCTGCTTTTTATCATTTAACAAAAGAATAATTTACTACGCTTAACGGCCATATTAATTAGCCAGCGACTGTTACTAACGTCTGCGTTGGCGATAGATATCCAATGCATGAAGAATTGTTCAATTTATTTCCATCTCATCCGTTATTATTACTTTGGATTCTCGTATTTTAATTACGCGGCATTTCCGTCAAACACGGGAACATTTAGTCAAACATTCTATTATTCAACATATCATGCACACTACAAGCGAAAGGCAATGTTTTCGGCGGCTCCTTTCGAATGTTCTCATCGATGTGTGGTAACAAATACCGCATGACGGTCGGACCGTTGCACACACGTATGAAAACTAAGCTAAATCATCCCTCCTGGGCAAAAATCTCCAACCAGAACGAGGGAAATCATCCTTCACCTCCTACAACACGGTCTTGTCTTTGCATACAACGATCCTGCAAATAACCTTGCCCCTTGGCAATCTAGTTCAACCTTTCTACGTGAGTTCTGCCACGCTAACGTGTCCATGCTACACAAGATGCAGTGAATAAAACTCGAGGATGGTGTTACTCACTAAGATGATTTTAACAGACTTATCTTCACTAAAAGAGAAACTTTTGCATGTAAAGTTAGGCAACACTGAAAAAGAATTCGTCATCGAACCGGCGTATTAGTAGCAGATCGAACCATGGTAAAAACCGCTTAGGAAAAGAACAACTTTGGTCCGCTTTATCGCAAACCTGCATGCGCGACGACCGTGTTTTCGCGTCTGCGGCAAGTTTTTTGCATTATTTCTACAATTAAATTCGCGCTTCTTTAATAAATTGTGAAAATTACAAGCAATTAGCAATTAATGAGTTACATATTTTTTAATTAATTACAATATTTATGACATTATGATGTTGCTACCATTCTATGATTGACTTGACGAGGTGCACCAGCTCAAAATCCAGTATTCGCGGCCAGAGTAGCATCGAACACCTCGTCGGAAAACATTAAAAGTTATCTAGTAACAAAAATAACTTAGATCGAATTGAATTGTCCACAGTCCGTCTTTATAATATGTAGTGTGATCGCATATCGACATATGCATCCACTTTGAAGTGCAGATAGAATTATGCTGAATCTGCATAATTCTGTGGGAAAAATAAAATAATAATTTTGTCGCACTTCAACTGGCTGGGTATTGCATTACGAAATGCAATGCAATGCCAGGCGCCCTAATTAATTAATTAGTGCTTACGATAGCATTTAAGACACCTGTTAATTTTAGTATAAATAAAGCATAAGAAATTGAGTAAAGTTAATTGTTATCACCAAACAATTCAAAGCGTATTAATTCGCTAGATGTTAACAGGCGTTCAACCCGCCTCAGATTGACATTATATGGGGACTGCTTCATGCCGATCCAATTGGCAATTCACGAGGCAGAGAGACTTGGCGCATTGAAGCCGATCAGATAGAGTCACACACAAGCATTACACGTTACGTTGCTCTATACAAGAACACTGGCTAGCAATCCTCGCAAACAAAATATTGTCCCAAATATTCTTTTATTACAAATATAAGAATGGGTTTTGCTTTATGCAATTGGTGCGCCTTATTCCATGTTCACTAAGGCAATAGGAGATTTAAACACAAGGAGAATTGCATGGAAAACTGTGCCTATAAAATAAAAACGAAATCGTAACAACAGTCGTCAAACGGTTGACAATCTTTGTTGCCAGAATCGTAATCATCGATTTGACGTATTTCCAATTCCAACTCAATTTTCCGATTAAGAGATCAACACTCAACAAAGGTAACAAAAGTCAAATGGCACAATGTCATCAGAAAACTTAATTGGGACTTTCAGACCATCCTTGCATGAAGCATATAATAAGACTAAAAGAGGGCGTGGAACCACGCAGATTCTCCGATTTTATTCAAACTCAGCTCAATGGAGTTAAGCACTGATAGGGCCATGAACCTTATAAAGAACTCCAAAAGAAACTTGTTCACTATAGAGGCAGGCTGTTCTGACATTCCTCTTGGAGGAGACAGATCTTGAAGACGGAATTGGGTCTATGTGGAATATTTATGAAATAGACGACGACGACAACAAAAAAAGTAGAAACAGCCTAAGATATCAGTCTCCCGCAGAATCCTTATTCAAACCAATATAATTCATGAAAAAAACAACAGAACACTAATGTAAATCACAATCTTAAATTAGGTAATTTTAAATTCATTATAATTTTCTACTGCACAATAATGGCGATAAGCCTAGTTATTATACTCAACTACTGCTCTTCAGCATACACTATAAATGATTTGTCTGACTCAAAAGTCCCCTTAACCTATAATATCTCAGAACCGCGAGTGACATTGGAATCCTTTTTGTAAATTAAGGACCACCATAATGTCAGCATAAGTCAAACAATAGTTATGGCGAAATTCGATGGCGATCAGATTATTGAACGCGATACAAAGGTGTGTGAAACCACCACAATAAATGATCTTGCAACAGAATTTATCCCTGTAGAAAATGTCAATAAAGCCTTCGACCTCTGGTCCAATGTTATAAATGAAACTCAAAATCTGATTAAAAATCCTGAATTGGGTAAATGGAAACCCTCCAAGGGAGTCAACATCACCGGTTATCCTGTCACACCTACTCCGTTTAGCAACCTTATCAAGAGAGAATGGAAACAACTATTCAAATCACAACAAGCACACCCTCCTTTGATCGATCTTACTCTGTCAAGTTTGGCAAGAAACTTGAAGATTTACTTGATATTATTAACTTATCATTGATAATGAAAACTACTAAAAGAACTAAAAGAAGCATTATAAACATTAAAAATCAGATGCTATCACAAGCCCTTATTGATTACAAATTATTGCGTTTAAAAACTAGCTTTCTATTTGCAAGCCTGGTTAGAGATAATGCCACAACCCCAGGGAGATTATGCAACAAAATAATCAACATTAAAACGGTAATGGAATGATATGAATATGATATGAATCAACTGAGGTTAGCTGGAGCTGAGGAGAAAAAGAAGTCGGGATTGATATTCGTAAAATCGTTGAATTAATTTGTTCAGAATTGTTAAAGGAAAGCATTACTAAGCTGTTTTATATATTTAATCCATCAGATGATTATTCACTCCTCTTTGAATTGTACTCAGAAATCTTCAGTATGGCTACTAAAGAAAATTACTTAAGAATACTCTACAATTGTTAACCTAGATCACAAGAGAAAAACAGACACTGGAGAGATTATTTTTCATATAATATATAATGTAAAAGTAGCAGAGTCTACTAGACTAAAAGTGCGAGCTCTTGTCTATGATGAACAAAAATACGTACGGGAACATGCGGCCAGAAAATTATAACAAAGAAAACCCTGTCTAATATGACTGCGTCTACCTATTCACAAGTTTACAGAGCATGATTTATTTTAAAATATTCCACAGAGTCCGGTAATGAAGAGCTGACGCACTTTCGATTTGATAAGATTAATAAGGATAAAGAAATATTCAACTCTAAACGCAAGAATTCAGAAGAAATAATCTGAATCCATTTATTATCTTTAGCACAAATTTAAAAAACGCGAACAAACATGATACATTTAAAAAATGTCGAGACAAGATATTAAATATATTCCACAAGGAAAATGAGAATCGGGCAATTAACAATAAAAAATGGATTGAAAGAAAATCAGACTTAAATGAAAGATTGAATTTTTCAGCGGAAACGAGACGAAAAAAACGTCTCAGGCATTCGAAAAATTAATCAAAAAGTTACTGTAATCAAATAAGACAATATATTACCTCGAAAATGTGGCCAGGATATTTCGAAAACAATATTCGAAAATGTAAAAGGACGTAGCGTGGTACATGAAAATTTCATGGCGTTATGTAGTAACCACTGAATACAAATTATCTCATGAATATTAACCCCATTCTTAATTCTGATGTGATAGTCACGACTATTCGGATGAGCCCCATCGACATACCAGTATCCGTTACGAAACGGAAATATTTAAAGGCAATCATCATATTTACTACTCTGTATAAAAATAATCCTAAAGAAAGTCCAGTACTATTTTCTACCATGCTGTATAAATGTAATTGACACTTAATGCACTTCACCGGAGATATTTAAGCGCATTTTGTGCACCGATATAAGCAAATCATACTTGAAAACTCCTACACCTATTTATTTATAAATTATTACTCGTTTCGTTATTATTGTTTCAATGTATTCCTTAAAACGCACAGTTGATGTTATAATTTTGTGTAAAGCCACATTTTGAAGGATACGTTGTGTTTGCTAAATCTAACCAGGGCTTTCCTCACGTCTATCGATAGATTCGTAGTAACTGGAGTGATGTAAGGAAACGCATTATTTCTTGGTCTTAGTCATTTCTTAATTTTCAATCATCTTTTCTACCCATTAAAGAGTAGAATATTGCGTAAGGCAATGTCTGTACAATGTCTTATAGCGAACTTGGAGTAGCTTAATCTTAAACATGATCTCTCGATTTAAATTAGGAGTACTCCAGCACAAGATAGATGGAGAATAAGGTCGATCAAAAAAACCTTTAAACCATCTCTTATGCATATTTCTTGAACTGAGAAGGACAAATCTGGTATGCCTTGTTAGTGTTAAATACAAAAGTACGTCTTCAAAACAATTATTCCTTGCGTTCTTGGGATTAACGGAGAATATTTTATAAAATCTTCGATATATGTTTCTGCACTTTGCAGACATTTGGAAATGTAACAGTAATAGCAACAATAGTAACATCAATTATAAATTAATAATAAAGTTTTGTTCAGTATGTAATAAAAAACTTGATATATCTAATTAAATAAATTATCATTAATTAGCGAAACTATTTATGGACATGATTCCGCCTTTAGAAAAACAATACTGTTTATGCGGTTATAATTATATCTTCGTACTAACAATTTCGGCGTCTTAATTTTAATTCTCTATTCTATCTAGGTTCTGTTTATTACACTCACCGCTACATTTGTATTGCACTACGTTTTCTCCGCTTCGAAAGTTAGTCACTGTGTTGAAAAATATTGATATAATTTCGCCGACCCTTAGTTATGCTAGTGCTATGCACAACTTCAATAACATTGGAAATCATAGCAACCATCTTTTGGTTTATGTTAACATCAGTTAGTTATCGTCAACAGGACCTTTAGACTGTTCTTTCCATGAGTTTTCATTTCGTAGTAATAGTTTTCATTTTCGTAGTAGTGTGCTTCCCGAAACATTAACTGGGATTGCGATGTTTGATGCGACGGTTGCAACACTCAAATTCAAAGACTGGAAGCCGTTAGAAACAGTTATTACAGTACGTAAACATTGATCACGTATTACACAGTACGTTACATTCAACGTATAAGAATCCTCATGACATCAAGATGTAGACATTGGACTATAGCTGAACCTCATTTTGCTTAATTAGCTTGAACTTCCTGCCTGTTACTTCATTTACTTATTTTCTCTTCATTCCCAGCGTTTTACAGAAGATGTAGTTTTGACCAAAGTACTGGTAGATGTGTGCCCACTCCAAAGCTGACGTACATTTTCTTTTTACATTGATTAACTGAAAGATGATCTCACTGCATACCTTAACCATCTAATACGTAAGTATTGGGATGAAGTTTATTGAAATTACCGTCATTCTTAAGTATTTGCATATGTTTATTAGCGAAGCAATGCTACTGTTTAAGAGCATTTTACAGTATATAAAAATCATTCTTTTGCATACATTCATTGCAACATTCATTGGGATAAAATCCATCAATTACACTGGAAAAATATCAAGCAAAAAACAATTAAAGAAATTATGTGAAAAGGTGATGAAAATAAACTGTAATTATATACTAGTGAAACAAGGGTAGCCTTAACCTAAGCCATAAATACGATCTGATTCTGCATTTCCCGTTAGCTAAAAGATAAACTTAAATTATCGCCCAGTACTTTAGCTGCGTACATTTTCCAGCTATCAAATAATTTTACCGTTAAAAAAAAAAAAGAACGATTTACTTACATTTTCAAAAGCAGTTTGTGCTAAGTGACATCTATATAATCACGTCGTCTTTACACGTCGTATTTCTCTTTTCAACTCCCATGAATTAATTTTTATCTTTTGCTAGAATTATTTGCCTTAAAGCTGCGTAACCAACTCATAGTTCATATCCCAAAAAAAAGTCCCAATTCCATTAAATTAATATAACAAGATGTAGTTTTGAAGAAGCACTATTAAATTTGCTTCATATGCTGGTGTACAACTTTGCTGTGGTTAAATCAAAGAATATCTCACTAAACGCCTAATACATACAGGCTGCCATTGCAATGAGTTTTATAGAATTTTTTTTCGCATAAATGCCGTTAGTTGTTCGAATGATTGCATTAGTCAAGACATTTTTTAGCATACACATATGTTTCTAAGCGAAGTTACCCATGTTGCTGCTGGAAAGCATTGTGGAAAGTGTAAAAAATTCATTGCCGCGAGCACCTGACGTTGGAATAGGCAACACATAGTCCCTCCTAAGCCAGTCTTTCATTGGAATAAAATTTTTTAATTGCGTTGGAAAAAACCAAGCACAATACAATTAAGAAAATTATTCACAAAGCTGATAAGTTATGTCGCTGAAATAAAATACAATTAAATGCTAGCCGAACGCACATAAATTTAACCCTTTAAGATAGCCTTAACCTAACTCCTGGAAATGGTCTGCGCACTTTTACATTTGTCTCCCCATGAAATTTGTTCTTAATATATCACAAGGGATTTTATTTTCGCCATGGAACAATTTTGACAAAAAAACAAAAAAGGACGATTTGCTTACCTCCTCCTTAAAAAGCAGTTTGTACCAAAGTGACATCTATATAGCCGCATGCCTTTTGAGTTTGCACATTTTTCTGTGATCTGAGGCTTTGTGCATTTCTTTTTGCCTAAAACTTACTGCTAATATACTGCACAGAACAATTCTGCAGTTGTTAAAAAAAAAATTCGAGAATGTTCTGACCTTCATTTTCAAAAGCAACAAAATCGTCGCCTTTCATCGTTTACACATTTATGTTTTATTTTTGAGTCAAAATTGCTTCAATTTTATTTTTTTTACAATTTCCATTGTCACGTGATGAAAGTACTTATCTTGAAGCCGCCATTATATACCATTAATTAAATCTATAGCATTTTTGATTTGCCACAATTTCTACCGAAATTTGCTATCACTGTTTCCTTTTTACTTTTCCTTTTACTAATAATGCCGGGCGGTCGCTTTGCGTAGAGTTACCAACCCTTTCCTTTAATACACTTAGCTAATTGCGACTGAATTTTCATTGTTAACGTGGCAACGTTTCGTAATTAGCAAATTACAAGAGCAGTATTATTTTTTAAGGAGTGATTTTAATCAACGAAAAGCGACGGAGATAGCAAATATTTGTATCGAATTGAAATTCTTTGCGGCCTTTCTTTTTCAGCCACTATTAATTCCGGCCGGCCGGTTTGCATAGAGTTGTGCAAGAGCGAGAGAGATAACAAGCACAGGAGTTCAATTAATTCTTTATGTGCGTCTGCATTCCATAAAGAAACGAAGTGATATGCTTTTACTTTACTCTTTCTTCTTCTTCTTCTTTATTTAAAATTCTTAATTTGTATTCCGTTATTGTTTTAAACAGTTTCGTAGAATTTTTGTTTGCTTTAGTATCCTCCTATGCTGAATAATGAATTTTTTAGTTTCTTATATATATGAAAAAAAATAATATTTATGTATACTCCTTATATAAAGATAAAAAATGTCTTAATTTGACAAAATGGAAATTATTGAAATTCTTACAAAGTATACTGCGATTTTTTTATACTTCCTTTTTTTTTTTTTTTCTTATTTTAGAATAGCAGACTTTCAATAATTCGGAAAAATCCTAAAAAAATACTTCAACATTTAGCTCTTGTTTTTGTATTTGAAACTATTATATATATGATTAGGAGTATCTCCTTGAGTGCTCATCTCAATCTCATTAATTGGCTACTAGTGATTGTAAAAATCGTTCGATACAATACATATTCAATCGCATTCGCGTTGGACTAAAATTAACCAAAATATGTGTTGAACGTCTATCGATAAACTTGTAGTAACTGGAGTGATGTAAGGAAACGCGTTACTTCTTCTACTACTAATCGAAATGAAAACCGCATCAAAACAAGTAAATTAAATATGTTTGACGAAGACTTTTAATTGGTGGGAATATCGTTTTATCGAAATTTCTACACCCTATACAGTGAACAAGCACCATTAATCAGACGGTTGGAATTCGCACAAAAACAAATAAAAATCGTCATAAGAGAAAATATATAGGCTAAGCTGCTAACCCTTCTTGTGAAATTTGTAAGGGCAAGAAAAAAAAGGAACAAAAAAAAAAGATAAAAAAAAAAAGGAAAATTTCTTTCGAACAGAGACGAGAAAAGACGAAAACAATAACAGAATATTCAGAGTGCCCAGAGAAATTACCAAATTGTGTATCCCTTTATTACTAACTGTAGTTAAGCCCGCACCGCGCACCACGTGCGAAGTTCTACATGCAGCTACCAAAAGTGAAAGACATCTAATCTTCCAATAAAGCTTCGAGCCAACGGTTACTTAATAGGATTACTGCACTGTCGGGAAGAAAGACTTTTATGATTGCGACAAAAGGTTAACTAATACGCAACAGAAATTATCCAAGAGCAAAAATGAATGTTCCCCCCAAGATGAAAGATGTAAGAATGCATTTCAAAAAGTTGCAACTATACTTTATATCATATCTGAGAAGGCACATACTTTGCGAATAGAGCGCATAAACCCAGACTTGAAGTTGGAAAAATAATAAATTCGCATACACCGTACCACAAAATGATAGTGAGGAGTTGAAAATCAAAATAAATCCCAATAATGTAATGCAAGTTTTGGGAATTGTAAAGCAATTCGCAACCTGCAGATATTTTCCATATCGATTATATGCAAAACAAATTTGAAAATATTTACATTCATTTATAACTATTGTTCTTACTGATATTATTTGATTCAACCTTTGCTGAGTTACGCAAAGCTATACTTAATATTATAGCTGTGTATGAGGTGACACAGGCAATGATTCTAAAGTTTGAAACAAATTGAATGAATTGAATGAATTTTCCTTTTCTCTCTCTACCCATTAAAAGGAGAAATATTAAGTTTAAGAAGCAGGATATTTCTAAATTGACTTATGACGACTCTCTATGCTACATGTGTGACTGTGTGTGGTTATGCTAAAGATGTGAAAAATATTTTTAAAGACTTAAAATAATATGTGATGTGTTTCCGCTTTTAAGTGTAACCAAAATTTCTTACAGCTATTATAGGCTAAGAATTATTTTTTCGCTTAAATAATTTCTTAAATTCTAATAATCTTTTTTTATAATGGTGATCAATTAATTTATGTCTATCTATAGCACTCACCGCTACATTATAAATCGCACAACAATAATGTTTCTCCTTCTGTTGCTTTAGTTCGACGAATCACATTTCACTTTACTTTCACTTCGACCGTTACTCGACCACGTTTTGTCGGCTTGCATCCACGGCGTAATTCATCTTGAACTGGAAAAGATCAACTTGATTAAATTGATATGAAAAAAACAATATGAAGTTGTTAATATGAAGTTTGATTGCAAGGTGAACTTGATGATAAAATATTTTTTTTTGTTTATTTCTTGCATTATACACACTTTAGGAGAATTACTTTATTTTAAGAATGCGGGATTGCCCGTCTTTATGGAGCGCCACTGAAGGAACACCCCACAAGTCACTTGTGACATGCATACGTCATATGTTAATGGCGAAAACATTTAAAGGACCCGCCCCAAAGTACAAGATAAATTGAGAACACCTCCGATTTCGTAAGCAACAAATTTGAAATTTTTTTTACTCATATCCGAAAATAATTGTACCGATTTCTGCATGCATATTCCATGAATAATCGCAAAAAAAAGCTGCGCAAAAATGGAAAAACCGGTCGCGTCCGCTCAAAATTATAGAGTATCGAAATTTCATTCCTTTTTCTTAAAAAAAGGCGATGGCTGTAAAAGATCCCGCTACAGTCAAATGCGATTTCTTTGATTACCTTTGTTCAGACCACAGTAGTTATGTCTTCTGTTGAAGGCCGTG
>KK503253.1:8536-19328 GCA_000688735.1 Glossina austeni | reverse complement strand
GTAATATACAAATTATTTCTTAATTGTATCCTTTTCAGTGGCCGTGAATAATCTCTCGATAAAAGCTGATCTTTTTCTCGATACATGTGCCGATCTTAAATTATATTCTAACCAAGCTTAATAAGTACTATATATTTAGCAAAATAAATATCTTTGGCCAAATAAATAGTAGTATCTGAATGAAAAATTAGGCTCTTTATCAAAGAAACTAAAGTTAATCAGGTGAAATTTTATCCATTCCTTCAACGACGGTCAATCCGGATGTAATATTATTAAACACATGACTAAAAATCAATCAGGTTTGTCTCCCAAAATAGCTTTGACAATCTCCAAGCCTTAGTCAAGTCTAAGGTTAAATTTGCACATTATACATTTTGTAATTTTGCAAAATATATTGGAAAACGCACAAACATGCGAAAACAACATCATCACAACAGTAAATCATCTTTACGAACGCCTTTCCATCGGTTTCTATGACTAACCGAAATATCAATCGTTTTTGTGTGACGGTTTTATGCCAAGAAAACCATGCTCGTTATTACAACAATGGCTACGATATATATATATATATATACCAGTGACGGTTCCGTTGGAGATAATGTATCCAGCTTCTCAGTAGTGAAGCATCTGCCGAAAACAGTACGTAAAGTCAAACTACACTTAAAAGACCAAATTCTCAGGCAGACACGAGCCAAATGTACGAAAAAACTAAGCTAATAAAAAAAATCACAGACGAAAAAGTAAACACATGCAAACAAGTCAGAATTTGAGAGCATTTTTGCAATTTAGCATATATTATTTCTAGTGGATCTATCAGTTTTAATTTGTAGAACATTTTGTTTTAAAAGTAGCTACGCATCAGTAGTTTAGCATCGATCAGTTTGTTTTCAAATTATTGGTGTGGATTAGAGCAAAGTTACTCCATACTGTACAGCATAACTGATTCAAAAACAACTGCGCTTAACACAAACCTAACGCTTAACGCGGTCAAAAAAGCATTTTGTTGACGTTAAACAATCAAACCAGAGAAAGGAAGAGAGCGAGAGTTTTCATTCGGGTTAGAAAAATGGCTAGCAGGTTGTCTGTATATAACTTTATTTCCCATTTATTTAGATAATTAGATATTAGATTAATTGCAACTTGCAACTTGCTAACTATTTCACATCGAAGTTTATGCATAAAGCTGTGGCATACTTAAAGGGCTCTAAAAGAAAAGTGAATAGCTCGCCGCAATTGGGAGGTCCATAAATGAAATTTGCCCTAAAGAATTTTTAAAATTAGTATGTGCTGTACTGGAAGTGTGGTGTAATGCGTAAACTTACTTCGCCAGGCAGTAACAACAAAGCAAGTTAGTTAGAAAATATTTTTAAACAAAACAATAGGTATCTTAAATTAATATCAATGATAATGTGTAATGTATATGTATGTATAATTAATGTTTGTAAGAAAAAAAATGTATTAAAAATTAATACTAACTAGCTAAGATAATTATCAATAAAATTTAACTCACCAATTACCAAAACACGCCGAATGTACATTCGTGGTTAATAAAAAAAAATTAATAATTTTTTTAATAAAAAAATTTAACAATTAAGTAACTCTGCTCAGGATGTGTAGGTAAAGATGTGTAGGTAGCTGCGTTGCTGAGATGTTAAACTACCATCATGGGCTTCGGAACTACGATGCCTCTCTCTTGTTCTCGTTGCATGGAATAAACAGCTACACTGATGTTTGCTGTTGTTCTAAATAATTTAACGTCAACAACATTGATTTGAATTGTCACCGTAATCGAAACTGAAATTATATGGTGTCGCAAATGTAAATTCCGCTGGCACTTCGCTCACAATCGTAGTGTTATTGAAGGATTTGAATATAATGATATTTTTATATTGAAATTATTGTTGTTGCCTTTTTTTTTGGACAAATTGTTCTTTTTTATTCAAATTTCAATTTTAGTAAGAATCAGTTTCCCTTTTGATAAAATTTTGATCGCCGCAACCAATGAAAATTTTCAAACTTTGTCAAAATCTTTTTCCCGTTTTTCTATCTGAATATATTAGAAGTTTTTTTCAAACTGCTTTTTTTCATGGAAAAGTCAATGATAGTTCAGCTTTTAAAACTTCCAAAGGAAAAAAATAAATATTCAAAACACTGAAACAGAACACTCGAAACTCAAATCAGAACTGCCTTCACAAAAAAAAACTAATCCAAAACAAAAAAAAAACATTCGCCTGCTCAAAGAAAATTGAACACAAAATTGTACCCAGAATGGACCTTTGCGCTATACCTGCAGGAATATGTTATAAAATAGAAAATTCATCTAAACGAGAAGCGATATCTTTCAGATAAAACATTTCGGATTAATTTAACTTTAAGAAGTGGAAAGTAACAAACATTATTTTTTAAATCATACACACAACCGACCTGAAGCAGAGTTGTTCTAGTATATCACTCTTTGGGCAAACTTTCTGTTATTCAATTTATCTTTTATTTCGACATAAAGAGCACGACGTAGACACGCGTTTTACATGGATTTTGATTGCAATTTGCACAAATTCCAACCGAATTATCGAGACAATAAACAGTTTTATCCTTTCCAGCGCAATTGTAGCATGGGTTTTATTTTTCTATAATATTTGCTACAAATACAATCTTGCAGAAGGTCGGGTTGTTAATCTCGCTCGTTGATAGATGATTGATGCTTAAAGAAAACGTGTGAAAAGAGGAGGAAAAGAAGAAAGATAGAAAAGAAACTTAAAAAAGGTGTGTGCATGACAAAGAGAATTGAAAAATTAGAAATGTTTTTAATGAAAACCTTCAATTTTGCTAAAAACGGTGATCAAATATTTTCTTAAAGGTTTGTGTTCATGTTTTTTTATAAAATTTCAATAAAATCAATGGTTTGTAGGCTAAAAAAATAAAAAGAAGAAAGGACATGTGAAAAATTTGATGCTTGCAGTTGTCGCTGTATTTAATTAATTAAATATTTTTGTTTTTGATTACGTCATCTATAAAATGATACCACGGAATGTAAAGTGATAAGATTTTAATTAAAACATGAATTCTTTGATCTCTAAAAATAATAGGTACATCTCACAAGAAATAAATGTACAAGAAGTTGATCAAAAGGAGAAATCGTGCTAAAACTAACTAAATTACTGTCTTATTGTACGAACATTAAAACTATGCAGTGACGTGTCATGCCGAATGTATAAAATATTATCATTCCTCTCCTTGTTACCAGTGGAAAAAGAAGAATTTCAAGAAGTAACAAAACAGTTGCACGATCACCTAAAGTAAAACAATAAATTAATAAGCGACAGTATCCGAAAAAAAAAATATAATTTTTTCGTATTTGGTGGAAAGTGAACAAGATTAAATTAAATATATGATATTCGAACGCAATCAAATCGGCTAAAGCAATTCTCAACTTACACTGCCGTGAATGCTTTGTGATCAAACTATAAATAAAGCAAGTTATACATTGTATTTAAATGCCAGAACATATGCTAATGCCGTTCTCAACTCACACTGCCGCAAAGAATACATTGTACTTAAACATCAAAAAAATCTGCTAGATCAAATCATAAGTTACACTGCTGTGAAAATCTGATGATCTGATTCCACCTAAAGCAACACACCGAACGTGTAAATTAAAGAAGTTTTAGTTTCTGAATAACAACTTGGCGTAGCCGAGAATCCAACAAATTTCAACCAACGTCTCATTTTGCGAATGCAGGTATCAAAAACCAAATTAAATGAAAATTTTTTTTATCAGAAAAAATTTTTGTATGTATACAAGAAACTTACTAACATTAGAATAGGTAAATTTTATTAGAATACAATAAATAATGTATTATAACAAAAGTTTGGGTATATGAAAATATAAATAAGGATTAAAAGAAATTTTTCTTTGAGAGCAAAGTAATTTAGAGGTTGCCGGACCGAACTTCGGGATCTCCCATTAGAAACCACCGGCAGAAGGAGACTAGGTAGGCTGGTAGGTTAAGGTAGAGAATAGCCCAGGGTTTAAAATCCGCCCGTTCGGTAATTAGGTTTCGTCCATCCGTTTGTTCTTATAAAGGTAAAAAATCTGTAGTTTCTTTAGTTGTAATTGTCTATGGAGTGCCCGTAGGATAAGAAAAACTCATACAGCCGCCAATCGTCTTGAAGTGGCACTTAAGTGTGGCTATAAAAATTATCAAGTCCATAGTTCGTTATTCAGACAGACAGTGAGAATTCCATTACGATGGAATTGTCAGGACAATCAGCGGTCCTATGCTTTCCAACGCAAACAGCACGTTTCGGCTTTATTTCACAAGAGCGTTCGCCATGTCCGAACATTTGGCATTTTCGACATTGAACTATCTTACATTTGTACACTCGCATGTAATCTCAATGTACAATGCTATGGAATAATGTTTTAACGGTCCCTCGTGGCGTATTTAAACGCAATGTACATCTTTAAAGTAGACGATAAAAATGGCATCCTTCCTAGGATAATATTTGTTAACAACCACTTTGACATCATTGCATTTAATGTGAGGCGCAATGAGCACGGCTGGAACTTCATTAGTTGCCGCTACCTAGAGGCCATGGGGCACAACTTTGAAGAGTTTATTATTTCTAATCGAGTGAGTAAAAAATTGGTACTTTGTATCTTTTAAGAGCTCTTTATTTTATTATGTACCTCGATAGTTCCACAAAGTACTTCGACTTAACTGAAATTTTTTTCGTACAAAACTCTTTAATGTTGTTGTTGTAGCACTTTTCATAGTGAGATAAAATCCTTCATCAAGATCCATTTCCTCAATATCATCATAGTTTGCTTGCGATGGAAGCCAATAGTTTCTTTTTTCATCGCAAGGAACTTTACTTTTTAAATCTTTGGAAGACATAGTATCTTCAGAAAGCCCCGAAAGCTACGTTGCAAGATCTAATGTTGGGCGGAAATGCGGCACTAGACAAAACTATAGCGATGCTAGTAACAGATTATCAGATTGAATAAGACTCAAATCGTTACGAGGAGTGAGATTAGTCTCAGGTGAGTACATTTCTTCGTCACTTAGGTAGAATTGCTGATAATACAGAAACGCTGTAAGGCAAGTTGGGATCTTGGCGGCAAATCAGTCATCATCATTTATCGTGCACTATTTGCTGCCTTCGTAACGTGCGGTACTGTGATTTCGTAAGAATCGTTGCGACAGTTGCAGGCTAACGCAAGCGTCCGGCTTGGCAGCGGGACTCCCAACATAGAGCGAGCCCTTACCAAGTCTCAGACGTTAAAATCATTAGATAGCTTCCAATCAGTTGCTTTCGCAAACCGCCGTTACTTAATCAGAAAATTTTGTCTAATCTACACAACTGACTTGAAGCATCGTCTGCCAGCTATATTGCGCTTATCTGGAAGTAACGTCACTGCGAAGTCTTACACAGACACTTTCCTTTGTGAGTGTCAGGACTGAGTGGAACAATTTTCTAATCTAGGCCGACGTTAAGGAACAACACTTCCGAGTGTTTCTTGGTGGTTTTGGGTGCCTCAAATTTGGAAAGCAACTTGCTTGATTTCTCCGTGCGGAGTTGCATTGCCAACGGTTGCAGAGCTTTTACCTAAGCCTCGCTAACCCAAAAGACGGGGGTACGTTTATATAAAGTGTTTCTGTCTGGTGTTCGGAAACTACACACCCACGGGAGCGGTGATTGACGCAATCTTGCTACGGACACCCTATCGCTAGTTGTTTACGGCAGGTATCCACTTCGAGATGTATTCTCCAATTGTGACTTAAAATTATTGATAGAGAAAATTCATTAAATATAATGAAGAGACGTTGAAATCTCAAAACGCAGCTTCTCTTGCCTACCGAAGTTAGTTAACTCATTTGCATTGGATGCGTTGCTTTTATGTATGTATTTTCAGCCGAAGTTACACGCCGAACATCAATTGGATTATCATCAGCACAGTATGGGAAACCATATTTTTGTTTCCGCAATGAGGGCTTACCAAATGTTGATGTGATGGTTTCTTCGCAATTGATTTATTAGCGTGTCCAAAATGGACACTAAATAGTCAAAAAGGGGGGTTAGAACGAGCCAATCACGTTCTGTGCGAATGAAACCTAATCAGTGTAAATCCCTAATTGGTTGCCATGAATCGACCAAACGATGCGTCTGGTCGTGTCAACTTGGTAAGGTGGCCCTTCCAGGACTTGTAACTGGAAAAACCGTAAGCACAAAAAAAGGCGATCAATTGACTTGGTGAAGACAAAAGACAAATTTTATTACTGAAAATGCAAATATATAGATTGGAGTTCTTATAAACTAGCTTAGAATTATAGTGCGATAAATTAATGCATAAAAATGATGCACTTGTATTTTTGCGTTTGTTTACTCCAGAGAAATGAGGAACTTGAAGTGTGTCACAAAAATGCAACATAGGCAAATTACTGTAAACAACGACGACATACTTCAAGGTCTGGATTATGTCATTTGTGATATCGTTGTCTATGATCAGTTATGCCAAGCAGACCAACACACAAACATGAATGTGCAAATGCAAGTGCATGAACAAATAAACGTTAATGAATGCACACTCAACCAAACATTAATGTGCAAAGCAAAGATGAGATATTCAATAAACGTAGATATTTAAAGTGAATCGAATATAAATGAAATAAAATGTATATGTATGAGTTGAACTCAACATTAACCGGGTTATAATGAAGTATATGTACTTAGACTAAACAAAATTAATTACTTTTTGGGATCCGTCCGCTTATATTTATTTTAATAATTCTAAATTATTTAAATCTTTTCAAAAGCGAAAACTACATGGATTGTGTTGGTAGCTTTCCTTGGCTAGCTTATTTGCCATTACAAAAAATATTTAAGCATATAATAAAATAATAATAAGATAAATAAAAAATACGCATATATCTATACACATGTATATGTATATTTATATATAATTTTTTTTGTTTTTCGCCCTATCACCTCCTAATCCTGATCTATCTTTCGTACGCATGTAAACCACTTTCACTTCTCTCCGCCCCTAAGCGAAAGCACTCTCTCTTTCCTTCTCTTTATATCATTGTATAAATAGTGTAACACATATATATAAATGATGGCTTATCTTATATTTTTGACCTGCATATATTCTTCAGTGTAGCATTGGTTTCAGTCCACTATCCACTTGAGCATTAATAACGAAGTTCCTCTGCTCTCTCCTTAATGCTGAGGTATCCGGGATCTCACTATTTCGTAGGTGCAAATTTCTTATCTCACCCACGTTCATAAGAAATATATGTAGTTTTTATTTTTTAATTATTTTCTTTTGTCATTTGATAAGTACATACATAACGCATAAACTTTACTTTCTTAAATTATTTGTACTAAAATTTTTATTTTGTATGTTCTTATTCTCTATGCTCTGTTTAACTTTTTTTGATCATTGTTAACTTATTTGTGACGTACCATCATCGTAACTGTTTGTAAAATTGTTTCTTTTTATGTAAACATAGATAACCTTCTTCAAGCTGAAATTTTGTTGACCGTGTTAAGCTGTCTTTTACAAATGCGTCACTTTAAAAGGAAATTAAGTATAAGCCCCTTTTTTTCTTATTTTAAAAAATTTATTAATCAGGAAACTTTTCCTTTTTTTTCGCCTTTTTTTTAAAGTTCTTTTATTTCTTCCATATTCACAACTTTCATCTTCACTCCTTTCGTACCAAGTTTGTACTTTCCGCTGATTACTAATTCATGTTGGTCTTTACTTCTTGCTAGCTCCCACTAGACTGACTCTTTTTTATTCAACCCTTTCCGCTGGTACCTCTTTCTTTCTTCTTCCTTTGCTTTTCTCTCTATATCCGATTGTCTTGTTCTATCTCATAAGATGTCGGTGTTTGTCGATGTCTTAGCGAGCAAGGCTGTATAAATAGTCAAACCGATTACATTGCGCAAGCACGTATTACAATTAAGCATATTCCTGTTTTGTTTTATATAACACTATTGTCTTATTACCAACTCCAATCTGAAACGTTAAGTACCTAGAAAGTTTAACAGTCAGAAGCGCGCAGCAAGATCCAAAGCCAACAATGCATACAATAAAATTAGATCAAAGTTCTATTGTAATGTTCAATGAGTTTTTTGGTGTGCACGGGTGTAGAATAAGAAAATGATAGTAGTTCATTGGGTAGATGGTTCCACGAGTGAACAACTGTGATCAGAAACGATTTCCCAAGGACTGAACGACTAATTAAGGGGATAAATATTTTTATACTTTTTGAAAGACGCAAAAAGTTAAATTTTTGAGCCAAAAACTGTGGTGTATTGCTTCTGATTATTTCATAAAAGTGTATAAGAGACCTTATAGTTAGGAAATTGACAAAAGAACATTTTAAAAAGTTACTGACACGCCGCGATATGAGATTGCAATATCAATCTCCATATTCACCAGAGACAGAATTATGGCGTCTTACGCCAAACACAACCAATCTTATTCACCAACAGCTTAATTCTATGGACATTACCAGCTACCGTACACAAATATACTTTCATACAATAAGATATCTGTGAAGTCATCATGTGAGATGATAGGACAAATACATATTCGAAGAGTAAAACAAACGCTCGAACAGGTGTTGTCAATGTGGTGTGAATAATAAGTTTCCTATCAATAATAACACCCAAAATTTTTACTTTGTCCACGGATGATAATTCACCTCCTCCCATTGAATTCTCGTATCTCCGGCTTCCATAGTCCCAAATCTCATAACTTTTGATATTGACATATTCAGCAGCATAGTTTGATTTCATCCAACGTTCAATCTAGTCTAAAATGTCATGAATAATCATTTTCAATGTAGCTTTTGACTGAGTGCCATGAAACTACAACTGAATATCATCTGCAAAAGCGAGCGTACTTCGGACTCGACCACACTAATGAAGTTATTCAAATACAACTTACGTTATTAGTATTATGAAAAGAGGTGAATCTTCCTCAAATACACAAGCAGCCAAATCACGACTATCCACCAATGAGTAGTACCGGTATTTAATATAGTCGCTCGAGATTCTATTTGAAGTTAATGGCAATTTAAATGAAGCACATATAAATGCATGGTGAGACGATAAAAATGGGCATTAAAATTGACTCGTAGTACACAAAGTAGATTGATCAAATATAAGGAAATAGTCCAAAATGGATGGGGTATTATAACACAATTGGAAATGTGTTGGCAGCATATTATGTCGTGAATGGATATTTAATCGATTACATAAAGACCCCATTTTTAACACTTTTATCGGATAATATAAGTCATTATTAAAGTCCCCCACTACAATTATGTTATTGTGCACTCAAAAATATCACCAACCATCGATTCGAAGACGTCAGTGTTCCTTCTTGGTAAATAAACAACATCCACCATTTCGTTTCTATTCACCTCAATATAAATCATTTCACAGTCTCCACAATGAGAGTCTATCGAAATAATTCTATGTTTAATGTCCTGTGAAACGTAGATAGTTACTTCTTTCGACTGAAGACATATTGTCATCCGGTACCTTGGGTTTTAGCCAAATCTCAGTCAATGCAACAATACCAAAGGTGGAATCTTTCATACAATTTGCGAACTCATTTGCTTTATGGTTTGAACATTACCACGATGAATTTTCACTTAAAGTCAAGACTTTTCTCCTCCTATAATTCCTTTCTTTTGTTTTCAGTATTAGAAAGGAAGAATTATAAAAAGACTGTCATATGAGCGAAATTTGGCTATTACATGGTTTATTGGTTCTTGCGAAGAACAATAGCAAAAACAGACCGACGGAAACCTACATACAACTGTTATTATTGTTGACGTCATTGGACTTGTTTGTAGTTGCTATTGTTATAACTACTTATTTATACTATTACAGTTGATTATTGTTGTTGTTTTTCTGCCCATCATCAAATGATGAGGGTATATTCATTTTTTTGAAACATTTGCAACACCCAGAAGGAAACTTCAGGAAGCGCGTAAAAAGTATAGTCGATTCACCTTTGTCCAAAAATGAAACTATCGACTCCAAATTGGGCAAACACATTAGAAGCTTTTGCACCCAGGTTAATATTGAAAATGGCCCAAACCGGTTGAAGGACACGGCTACAGCACTATGTAAACTGAGAACACCTGTGTTCTTCAAAAGGTATAATCCTGTGTTGTCTATGATCCTTTATGATAACATAAAGCGATCGGAACAATGGTTGTCTGCAAACGGGAGACCTCTTCCAACCCCTGAACGAACCCTATCCTTGAGGAAGGTGCTATTGTGTATTTGGTCAGATTGTTCCGGTATAGTGCATTACGAATTATTGAAAACTGGGGAGACAGTTACTGCTGACCTGCATTGCCAACAATTACAACGGTTACAGTCCGCACTCATAGAAAAAAGACCAGCTTTAGTGAACAGAAAAGGTATGATAATCCAACAAGATAATGCTCGTCCTCCTGCATGCATGCGAAGATTACTCAATAGAAAATTAAGCAGTTAGGCTGGGAACTTCTACCGCTCCCTCCATACTCTCCAGAGCTAGCACTGTCGGATTACCATCTTTTCAGGTCACTGGAGCATTCGTTACGAAATAAAAATTTTAATTTCTTATCCGATGTCCAAATGCACCTTGAGTTATATTTTAAGTCATGCCCATCCCACTTTTTCAAGAGAGGGGTTGAACTTTTGCAGGAACGATGGCAATAACTCATCGCAAACGACGGTGATTACATAAACGATTAAAAACTAAAAATGTCATTTC
>KK503252.1:1565-15697 GCA_000688735.1 Glossina austeni | reverse complement strand
GGATGTCCTATCATCTAAAATCTCTTATCTTCTTTTACAAATCCTTGTATATAACCTGTGAGATCTGCTTCTTAAAACATTCTGCTCACCATAGAAAAATTTCCTATTTATAATGCAGTGTTTATAATCACTATATTGTAATTTGTCAGTTATTAACTTTTTACTTCTTTAACTTTTTGGACTTCTTTTTCAATATTATTGCAATTACTAACTATGTGTGCGTAAGTTTTGGCTTTCAAGCCCGCAAATTTTTTTACGATTCTCCCAGCGTTCTTATCTTTCATGAAACCTAACATTTTTTTTTTATAAAAAATGGTATTGTGTATATCGCCGAGAAGAAAATCGAACGTGACAACTTGTGGGAATTATTTTTAATAATATCATATATATATCATCCCCCTAAGAAAATAGGTTGCTTCTATTGTCCTTACCGTCTCTTGAGAAACGTAAATTTGTTCTTGGCGTTGACTTTGTAATCAAAGTAATAAATCGTGCTATTGACTCGCCTTTATTATTTGATGAAATTAGCTTTAATGTCCATGAGCGCTTCTCTAGGCACTTTATCTTGGTTAAGCTTGGTCGGTGTAAATATAATTATGAGCTATTTAACCCGCTCAGAGTTGTTTGCAAAAACCTAAATGACGTCTATCACCTATTCTTATTATCGGACTCTTTAAAGCCCATTAAAGCAACATTGCTTAATACACGAGATTTACCAATGTCGCAATTAAACTAGCTTTTAACCCTAGAAAGTCATTATGACTCGAAAATGAATTGTTGTTAACTATTATCGGTTGCCTAGCTTATGCATGTTTGCGATGGCTTAGAGGCTCATTTGCAATTTGGTCCTGTACCGGTTGTAAGTGTGGCTCTATGCTTGTTGTGTACATGCTTTTTTTCTCTTTTTCCTTTTTATTTGTTTTTTTGCCCTTGCAGCGTTCGGGTATATAGGTGTCTGGCGGACTGCTTTTTCTGTGCTCTTTATAAAAAGAATAGTTGTACATATAATAACGGAATTCCATAAAACAAGATTTCTTTCCATAATTCTCCGCTTAAATAAAGAGAGAACTATGAAAAGAGAACAAAGTCTGTCCGTAAAGTGGGTTTCGCATAAAAATTAAAACTCTCAGAAAATTTCTAAAAATTGCGGGCACTTTTCATCAGTCAAAATTTCGGGCACTTTTTATCAGCCAAAAACTCTAAGAAAATTTGTAAAAATTGCGGGCACTTTTCATCAGTCAAAATTGTAGGCACTTTTTATCAGACAAAAACTCTCTGAGAATTTCTAAAAATTGCGGATACTTTTTATCAGCCAAAAACTCTCTGAGAATTTCTAAAAATTGCGGGCACTTTTTATCAGTTAAAAACTCTCTGAGAATGTCACAAGACAAACCAAAAGAGTCGGCAATGAGAAGTGAAGTGTTAGTCTTTTAAAGAATTTCGAGGAGGGAACAGTGCGCTATTAAAGTGTTCGGATGGAAAGTCTCTGTTATGGTGTAACGTAAAAAAAGTAAAAAGACGAATGTATGAGGCCAAGAAAATTGTTCAGAATTGAGAAAGAAATAAATTAAAATACATTAAGAACAACAAAAACTATTAAAGAAATAAATTAGAAAGCAGCAAAGTATCGGAAAATAAGTTAACGAACATCAAAAGTAGCAGAACTACCTTCTGTCAAATATAATGAAATTTTTTTTTCCAAAAAAAAACTTGTAATTTTAAAAATTAAGGAAATGCAAAACTTTTATATAAATAAATACTGAAAAAAGAAGTTGGAGTTAAGTTAAGTGAACTAACTCTACCAAAGGCGAATTATAATTGAAGAGCAAGCTGTATTTCAAATCTAACAATATACGGTCTTAGTCAATCCAAGAAAAAAAAAAGTAGCAGTACAAAAAGCAGCAACAATATATTTATATAAATGCGGAGGACGTATGCCTGATGTGCGAGATATTAAGGCATGCTCAATTGCTCAGCGAGGGGAGGAAGAGGAGGACACCTTGATTGTGGTCTATTACTATATATAAAAAGAGAAGCCAATCTGTTTTTTATTTCTGTTTATTTTTTTATAATATATAAATCTTATGATTAAGAACCAAAAAAATAATAAATGACAATAGCGTAGCTTAAAAAAAATATAAAACCACTGTTACGCGACGTCACGCCATTCGTAATCCCGACAGGTTTAAATTATGCATAATTTATTTTTGTAAATGTAACTATCTTAGCCAGGCGGCATGAAGTGTAGTCATACAGCTCTATCTCTATAATACTACATTACATCCTATTTTATCGCACTATTGTTATTGGAGAGCTTTGTACTGTTGCAAACACTATAGTAGCATTATGCGTTATGCGTAGCGCACGACATGCCAAAATGAAATTTATGATGTGTATTTAAAAGAAGCATTTGCTTTGGGTTTTGCGTTAACACAAATTTTTGGTAAACTTTTAACTTTTCTGCGTGCGTCGTAAAAGATACTATAAAACTTGTATGGCGTGTGCAACAAGCACCAGAAACTTCCTTTAGGATAAAGGGTTAGTGGAAATGTCTTAATTTATTTTGACAGGAGATCTTTGTTTTTCGAAAAAATTATTTCTTTTACATTTTCTCCAAAATCTTAATGACGTTGCTGGTACATCAATCCTGTTATGATAAATACTTTTACAATCATACAATACATGAACATGAGTGAAATATCCCCAATTGATGAATCTGAATGATATCTAAATTAATCTAGATCCTTTAGAAGTAAAGCTAACTGACTTTAAAGACAAATGGAAGCAATTGAATGTTTGTAACGTCCGCGTACATTTGAGGCGTAGGGATTCCATCGGCTGCTTTGACTACTGTTCTATCGCAATAGAGTATGTAAAATCGTAGAAACGTACGAAATCGTAGAACGAAAACGGTAGAAATGGAGAACTTCTATTCAAAACTCTCTCTCTCTCTCTTTCTAAATAACGTTATTATGCAAGAGAGAAATATGAAAAGAGGAAAAATCCAAAGTCCGTCTGTGTGACTTGAGAATATTTTTTCTTTGATGCGTTGATCTTGCTGTTGGTTTTCTTTTTTTGAAAGAGTCGTTTGTTGTCATTAGAATAGTTCGCACTTAAATTTATGGATCCAAAAGGCATTTATTTTTTTTCAACTTGTTTAATGTTTCTTAAAATTAATTAAAATATAATGAACAAAAGAAAAAGGAAGCCAAAAAAAATATATTAGCTAATAAAAAAAAAAACGAGGTCTGAAAGCAAACGTTCAAGAAAAAGCAAGAACAAATGGCGAAATTAATATCAATTGTTTGATGAAAAGGGGTTAATTTTATTGTGAACTTAAACAATTTGGAAAGCAATTTTTTATCAAAAAAAAAAGCTAAATATAAGAGTCTTAGCACTCATAAAAAAGAAACCAAACAAAAACAAACAGAACTTTAATCAAAGAAAAAAAAAAAGAAAGGAATAATAAAAACTTTCCAAAGTATTTAAACGTAATATAATGATTAGATTAGAAAATTGAAGTGATTTCAAATAGTTAATAAACTAAACAAAATATGTAAATGAAAGAAGAAAAAAACGTATGAATAAAGAAATAACTAAAAATCGCATCGAAACGAATTAAATGTTTTTGCACAAAAACTAACTTTTGCTCATATATAACAAAAGGTTTTAAAAAAACAAAAAAAACAAGAAAGGGGAATTAAATGTTTATACTCAATTTTATATACAAGAAGATGACGGCGGTTACGTTGAAGAGCCAACCTCTACCGAAGATAATTATCAGCTAATGGAAAAGCAACGTGAGCTGGGGAAGATGAAAATTCAAAATTCAAAAGACGAAAAGATTCCAATTGGAATTCAACGCTACAAAACGTAATATAAGCCCAAATACGGAGAACATGACTCGGATCGTATGTTTCTATTAAGTTTGTTGCTGTATTTGCGTAAGTTTGACGATCAAAGAAAACAAAAAGTAAAACAAAAATTACAAAACGTTCTTTTATCTTTGTTATAAATTATATTTACGGTTGTACATAAACGTCTTAGGAATTACAAAATTCCAAAATATTATTGAAAATTTGCAAAAATTTCTATTATAATTTCTATAAAAAAAGAAAAGAAAAAAAAGAATGATGCCTAACTACGCAGTCTGTAAATACCGCTGAGACGGGGTATGAGTGGGTATGCGTGCGAGTGAGAGTCAGGGACAGGGAAGACGGACTGACGGACCACGAATGAACCAACGGACAGCGAGCAGTACAGACAACGGGCCTTATACACAGACTTACATGTGTGTCAGATTATGGCTTGTGAGCGAACACATTAAAAATTTTTTTTGTCATACATAACGCAAGACAGAATACAAAATATGAAAATCATAGAACTCTACCGCTATGCCTACGACATGTTTCATACAAAACAGCCACATTCTCTCCGAAAACTGCAGAAAATTCGAAAGCATTATGTAAAAGCAAGTTTGCTCAGACTCTTACGACTACTTGGAACCTTAAATTTATGGACTCATAAATGATTTTAAAACAAGAGCGACACTTCTTGATGTCGATTCTGTTACAAATATTTCGTAGGGTGCGTTCTAGAAAAGTGAAATGTTTACTAAGGTGCCATCGTGTGAAACAGAGATTTTTGGTAGTAGTTACGAAACTTGGTCATCGTTTCGCAGCAGTTTATGGAATCATCTTAAATTAACTTCTGCACAAAACCTGTATCATTTAAGAAGCAGAACAACCGGACAAGCAGATTCAACAGCCGAACGTGCTCCACGATGATAACTTTGAAATAGCTTGGGGAGCATTAAAATTTAGATATGAAAATACCAGACTTTTACTTGATCGACAGCTGAAAATTTTATTTAATCTCAACAGATCATTTGAAGAAAATCGTGAAATATTACTTAACAATTCTAAAAAATTTTAAAATTGCAACCGAAAATTGGGATCTTTTTTTTAATTTTTCTAATATTTAAGAAATTTTCTGAATAAACATTAGCAAATCACGTAGAGAGTTACGTTCTTGGTCAGACATTACAATTTTTTAACAAATCGATTTGAAATTGCAGAAAGAGTTGCAACTATTCGAGAAAGCACTTGCGACATTGTTGACACATAAGCCCCAAAAACATAAGCGTTTGTATACCATAAAAAATGCAATGATTTTTGTCAGTTATGCATTGCACAGCATACCACAAGAAGTGCACAAGAAGTGCACTATACAACAATACAAGAACAAAATGAATTCGTGTATAAAAATAGATACTGCGGAAATTGTCTATTTTTGAATCAAATGCAGATGTAAATATCGCTATTTTCATGTGTAAACAAACCGCACTCTTTTGCATTAAAATAAGATTCTCCTAACAAATTCGAAAGGATGAGTTGTAGTTCGCAAGGTTTATGTCCATGCATTAGCTACTCATAGTCAGAAAATCCCAATCACGAACAATCTTCTTCTAATGCTGCAATGGATACAGAATAAACCCATATTATCCTCAATAGTAAGAGATCATTGCTTTCAATAGCGCTTGGTTCACGCTCCCTGTGAACTCTTCACCTCTTAACAATACTTCTTAGCCGGGGTGTTACTCAGAGGCTTTCCACAAGGTCCGCTTCCAAGAAATTTATAACAAACAAAAGTACGTGGACTTTCAATTTTTTGTAATTATATATTTTGTATTAGCTCTCGAAGTTATTAGTTTACAATCACCGAACATTGTGGTGCTAAATTTATTCGATCAGAAAGAAAAAAAATAGTAATGCGCTATGTTGACTCACAGCCCGATCCATATTTTCATCAATTTATTTCCATCGGACTTTTGCTTTGCTAAACACAGTTTTTCCGCTTTCCGTGCTTACTTCGATTTTTAAAAAACACACTCCGTAATCGCTCTTCAGTCAATTCTGTTATGCTTAACTGCATAAAAAGTCGTTCAGGAGCAGCGGATAAGCTAAGTCAACCACTCTCCATCCATAAGATCATATAGTCGGCGCCAGCGGCTATGGCAACACAGCCGAACCCCTGAGTCTAGCTCAGGATATCAGTCCTCTCAGTTGTTCAGGGACTAAGCTAAGCCGGCTGTCTCCTATCAATGAAGTCGAAAAAAGGAATTTAATTTGTCAAAGGTCGAATGTGTTGCGCATCGCGCTTTTGTAGCTGCCATTATGATCGCCGTACTGGTGCTTAAAGTTATACTCATGCCTGTTACAAGCTGATGCGCATATTATCTTATATATGTGTTATAATATGCATATTGACTAGTGTACGCTTATCTATTGCTTAAAGCCAAAATTTGGTTTGCTCAATGTAAGTGTTACAATATTAGGTTTTAGCTTAGCAATGTTGTTTATTTCTTTTTTCTACAAAGAGAATGCAAGGATTGTCAAGTTCCCGCACGAGAAAGGGTTTAATGTCGGGAGATCTACTGACGCCATTTTTCGGTTTTTGGGTTGGTCTCGGTACGTGAGATAGGGGAGAGAGGAGAATTTTTAGTTAAACGTGAAGAAAAAATAATTTTTTTTATCAATAAGTGAATAATATAGAAAATTGTTGGCCAAAGAGGACATTCATAAACAAATGATCGTGATAATTGATTGATAAAAAAAAATAACACAAATCTAACAACCGGGGAAAGTAAACGCCTTTGGAATAGCAAAAAAAAAAACATACACTGACTAAGAAATGAATGAAGAGAAATTAATAAATTAAAATAAAGAAAATTTTAAAAAGTGTTTATAACAACTGTAACTATATAACAAAAACAAAGTAAAAGGCCTCTTTGAGTGTAGATTTGATAAAAAACTAACTGATCTAGTTCGTGGTATAAAAAATAACAAAGATAGTCAAGTCAAATGTATTCCACAATGCACGGAAAAAATTAAGCAAGAATTGCGTCAACGCAACATTAAGGTTAAAAGCAACGCTGTAGCAAGATTAACTTATGCCTGATCAAGATTGTTCTTGTTCCAAACGCATAATCGTCGGTGATATTGGCGTGTATTCTGTAACTTAATTGCCATAACAGAAGCAGCACCATCACTTGCAGCATTATATACCAACCAATGCCACAAGACAGGGAAGGCGTTGAAAGACTGTAGGTGCATAGGATTCCCGTTCGGTAGGTTAGGATTTCGTCTGCTCGCATATTCGTTAAGGGGCAAGTACGTGAAATTTCCTTTGGTTGTAACTGTCCTAGGACAAAGATACAGAACCCCTCCCACATGTCACGAGCTAGCTAGGTCAGCTAAGACCCGTACGCTTGACTTATTCGCCTCCATTGCTCTTATAGTGCCACTGCAAGGTTGCGCTAAAATTTATATAGATAACACCTTTTGATACGACGAAGAAGACATAAACTACATTGGTTAAATAAAATAGGTACAATGGTGTGGTTACAGAAAACTAAGTCTGATAAACATACACAAAAGTGGCTCACCAACCTGGGACCACAACACCAACGTAGGGGCACGTTAAGCACGTTTACGGATATAAGAAAATAAACATATATATTTTAAAGTTATATGGATATAAGCATTAAAGTTAAGCAGTAAATCATAAGAATAATTCAATAAGTTGTTTGAGCATATAGGCATAAACGTTAATAATTCAGGGCATGCAGAACAAGTACATGTTTAGATATAAGAATATAAACGTATATATAAACAAATTGATCAATTAGCGAACAGAGAAACAGAAGTAAGAAGAATTCAAAGTTTTTTTTTGTAAAGAAATAAAACTAGGTTTCAGTATAAAAATGTATTCGCCAGCAACATTTGCGCAATAAAATTATCATGTTGCAGTGTAGGAAGCAGAAACAAACGCTATGAAAGTGCGTAAGAAGGAGAAAAAATTTTATTGGACATGAACGTGTAAGACTATGACTGTAGTAGAATATATTGAAAGGACATGTATTAGGGCAGTAGTGAAAACGTTTACATTTAGTGCTTTAATATGAACATGTTTGTATGATTTGCATTCTCTTGGAGAATTGTTATCATTTTTCTATACAGGTCTCTCTAGTCATCGCTAAAGAAATTTTTTGTAGTTATTGTCTTTAATTTCTATCATATAAATCTTTTCTGTACTATTGTGGTTAAAAAAAATTTTTATAATTATTTCCAATTGCTACATTTTCATCAATATTCCGCTTTGCCAAATTGAATACGGACTCGAACCCACCGTGTTACCACTAAACCCGTATTTCATCCGTAAAGTCTACATTACCTGCTTTAAAATAATTGCTATTGCGCCTAGTACAATACTTCAGACGTGGAAAATTGCATAAGGCCAAAAAGTAGAGTTTAAGAAGAATAAGTATAAGAACATTTTTTGGAAGTAAATGAATAGACAGATAGAAAAACGATACTAATTTTGCAAAAGGCAAATCTTAAAAATATGTTCCCATCAAAATATTAAAACTCATCGGCCAAACGAAACAAAAACCAAAATTTAAGATTCTATTGCTATTGCTCATACATATAATTGCTTAAGCAAACACACGACAAACGAACACTAGCGTTTCCACTACAACGCTAATACAAGTCCCTTCAACATTTTCTGTTATAGCACACCATATGTTCATAGTCTTACAAGTACACGTCGAAAGAAATTTTGCTCTCTCTTGTTCTCTTTCAAAACGCTTGTTTGTATTTCGGATTCTACGCTGCAATATGATAATTTTGTTGCGCAAATATTGTAAACGAAATATCTCGTCTTATGTATATAATGTTTTTGCAATGATAAGAAACAAACCGTGTGTTTTTACACATAAATGTCACAATTCAGGGGATAAGTTTTATTAAAGGAAAAGAGGTTCATTTTTATAAAGCACAATGGAGAACCAATTAGAAAATGTGTAGTTGTAATAAGCCAAGGTAATGGTCCACAAAGAAGTACCTACGCCTTAATATAAAATCATAAAGCAGTTAACGGACAGATCGCGCAGATAAGCAAGCTACCTTGAGATATTATATGTTTTAGGACTACGAACGGCGGAATGACGGACAACTGGAAGTATGTACAGACAATCGCGCAGATGGACATGTCTCTAGCAAGGAAGCAAAACATTTCCTCACAACATTAAGAGCACTCATGAATCAAGTGTAAGATTTGAGTTTTCCGTTGTAACATATGTTACAAACGCAACCTTGTTGCATTGTAGCATGTAAGGCTTTTAAATTTAACGACCAGGAGGGGCAGACACGAAAAATTGCTATGCCTGGAGAGAAGATGAAAAGTGAAATGAAAGAAAGGAAAAATTGGGGTTCCAGGAATGATATTAGTGATCTTGATATTAAAACACATTTATGAAGTTTTTATCGTGTTATTTGCAGATTGTACATAGAAAAATTCTTTGAAGACTTTTCTTTAAAGTTCACGTGTAAAGGAAAAGAGTGCTCAAAACTTTTAATTTTGCAAAATAATATGCTCCAATAATACAAAACTAATTATTAACTAGAATTTTATAAACATTAAATACAAATCAACAGGAACACATTGTTAATATAATTTGCTGTTGTGCGAGTAAAGAGATGTAGAGATTACTATTTTTGACGAAGTTCGATGTATGCATCATAAAGATACACACAGTTAATATTGGGTTTTTTCGCTCGACAAAAAGTAGACGCTTGTCGAGCTTAGTCCTTAGTCCAAACATAAAAATTTATTTTACATTTTGTACTACTAGGGAATACATGTTAAAATATAAAAAAAAGAACCAAACCTTTTTCCAGTAGACAAAGAAATTAAACAACTTCGACAACTCAAAAAAATACGATTATTAATATTGGATTTTTCTCATATAAGGATGGATACGAAGGTAGTGACAGCATATTATTAAAAATTAATATTCGGTGGAGTATCGTTTTTGCTTAATAACGTTATCAAAACGTTTTGACATATTTTACTCCATTCTTCTTGAAGTCTAATTTTCACATCTTGGGCGGAGGAGATGGAGTGTTTTCGCTCATGCCGGTCTAATTAATCCCACATATTTTTGATGGGGTTCATACCTCGTGATTGGGGAAGAGAGTGAAGCACTTTGGAGCAGTTATATAAGAGCCCTTCTTCTTCGGAACTTAGGCTTGAGGTCGTTATCTTGCTAGAATTTGAAAGTTCCCTAAATACCAAGTTTGTTTGTAGTTTCTTCGAAATTTTTCTTCAATATCCTTAAAAAATCTTGGACAATGCCATGCATAAACACTAACTTTTCGACTCCATTGGCCCAATGCCTACTAAACTATAACATAACCATTGCCATGCCTCCCTAAGCCGCTGGAACAAAAACGTAATAAGAAGCTAATGTTTTTATTAAGGTAAAAGTGCATTAGACTTATCTCTTTTTTTAGTTAGAGGAACATAGATTAGCGAGGTCATTGGACCAACATCGTATATACATATATATGTATATACGTATACATATATATATTTATATATAAACATATATATATATATTTAACATTCCATCTGGCAATATTAATTAATTGTAAACCTTTAAGATGTCACCTCATAACTATTTCACTGCTTATGAAGATATATGCCCATTTCCGTCATTTCATCTACACACAAATGTGTTGCATTTTATTTTTGGGTTTAAAACCATGAGATTGAGAATTGAATAAACATAGCCTAGAATTGCTGATTTTTGGTATTTTGCCACTGAAAGCCTATTATTTTTCTCAGCTTATCTACTACTTTTTGCACCGTCCATTGATGAATCGACATTTATTTTTACGATGTCTGAGATGATGCAATACTTGGCATTGGCGGATTCATTTATAAATAGCTATAGAAGTACGATTATGCAGCAGCAGAATTTTGTTGAAATCATCCACTATTTTTTAAGAGTTATTGTTAATGTTAAGTTGAGTTTTATGCTCATCCATACATGCATCATAATTTTGGGCGTACATTACTTTCTAACTTACCGATAAAGAATCCGAGGAATCGAAAAATATTTTGTCCCCTCTATAGTTATCTTTTCATTTGTTTTTTTTCTATTTTGCGCAATTGGCATGTTTAATTTTTTTATTTCTTTCATTTCTTCCATTTTTTTTTATTTTCCTTTTTTGGCTTTATTGATAATATTCTTACATCATCTTCTTCTTACATACATCTTATTGTCCTTATATTATAAATATCTACACATTACAAAATCTAATATTATTATCAAAACAAAGCAAATATAGCCCTTTATAAATCTATTAAATATACGTGAAAGAGAATCAAGAATATCCCATTTGTGATGAATATTGCGAGCTCAGCAGTATTGAAGTTGTAAAATCGGCTGGGTGCTCCATCTGGTGGTTGGAAAGGAGCATATTCCAAATTGATTTCAACACATACCTCCGTAAAGATACTATTAAAATTGCAAATAACGAAAATAATAATAATAAAGATGTTATACTAGATACTAGTTATTTTGGTCCGAATCAAATGAGCATGTTAACACAAACACTATGGTCACACCATTTCAATTGCCTGGTGACAGAGTGCCAATTTCAATTGAACTCGGATAAAGCATTTAACATTATTTCCAGTTGACATTTAAGGTTCAGTGGCAACAAAAATGACGGTTGATAATTTTGTGTATCGATCTGCAGCGCTAACTATACGAAATTCACTTGAAAATTTGGAATTTTATGTCGTAATCTCTACTTATTGTTTGTAGGTAAAACCTTAAACTGGTGTTGTGGATATCATCGCAAGGTTCAGGTAATTAAACGAGACACCCTCTGTCACGAGCTTAGAATTCCATTTAGGGGCCGAAGCTCCGGGAGACAACGCAATTTTGCAATTGACTGATGGTGTCATACCTGATAAGGAATTAGTTGAAATTTTGAAAAAGAATTTACGTCCAGATGATGTGAAAGATGAATTGCTAGAGAAAGAATTGAACAAAGCTAAATTTCCAAAAATTACACATTCGTCGCATCTCAGAAATGGTCTAGCGTCCTTTCCATCGGTTGTGGAAAACTCTTTCAAAAAATAGAAGACAGTTTCGTTCCACCACTTTCTCTGATATCGAAGTGATGCACTATATTTGTTTCCTTTAAGCTATTTTGTCAAGAAGTAGTAGAAGTGAATGATACCAGTGCACCTGCTTCGTGTTTTGCTCCCAATTTTGCTAAAAAGTTTCTTCAGGAATATAAATATCCTTGGAAGAAGTTTACTGCATCTTTTAAGACAGCTGACGACAGTAGTCATGCTGCACTTTGCATCACCACCGATGTTATGTTTAGAGGTAAAACTAACCCTATTACCTTTTTGGCAATTCCATCCTTGCAACAAGGCTTATATTTAGAAGTTGATTTTATTCGAACCTTTGGTCTGACCAACGACCTGTTCTGTGAAAGTCTAAACAAATCCTCCCTCTTTAGGTGTAATGAAATAACATATTGTAGCACCAACGAGCGAAGAGCAAATCAATGCACAACACATAATTTAAAAACACTTAAAAGGTCATGGCATCATCCAAACATATACTGACAAAGTTCAGGCGATCCCCTACCGAAATCTGTACGAGTTTTTTTTAAATAGTTGCGGTCAACGTTCTATTCGCTCCCTTGACCGAAGTAAAACTCTCTTTTGAGAATGTGGAACAATTATGTTCTGCACGGTGGTTAGATAACCTACCCATAACGAAAACGGAGAAGTTCCAGTTGCTTATATATCCCATAAATTTATAACAGTGCTCAAAGAAATTATTCCGCACCTGAACAAAAATGATTAGCACCTTTTTGGTTATTAAAAACACCACAAGCTATGTGGAAAGGTATGAGTTTGACGACGACTGCTTATAACATTGTTAAATAAAGCGTCTGAAGGGCCTCCACCCTTCTGCACACAAAATACGTAAAGTGTAGATCGCACAGTTCTTTCTTCTTCTACTTCTATTAATCGTATAGTAATTTCTTTCCGCTTTTTCGATTTTTTCCCTGCTGAAGTAGAGTTGATTGTGAATGGTTGAACATAGAGCAACTGTATTTACATTTTTAGCATTTAATCATTTCATTGTCATAACGATTTTATTCTACCTTTTTAGCTCCGCAATATAATCACGAACTATAAAACTGTGACTGTGGAAGATGCTTTCCGTGCATGCCAAAGTAATCGCATTTAAATGGGCTGGGTACTTCGCTTGTAATAATCGGAACAAGTAAGACACCATTTCGTAGCCACCTAAATTCAGGCGACATGTGTGTTTGTGTTTGAGTTGCCCTCCTAATATAGACAGACATTACATGGCTAGTGTAACCGAGCTAGATTACCGAGCGTTGTTTTGATGGGCGTATTTATTTCTATGCCAGCTGAACATGGAATCGATATCGTAGCTTCCAGCAGGTACTTCTTAGTATTTAAACAATAGTTCGTTCTGAGCTGCAAATGAAAATCAATAAAAAGTTCTGCGAAATCACTTCAATATTTTTTAGTCACTTTGTCGGCAATAAGTCTGTTATCAGCACGGGAATTGGTTTCCAGTCCCCAGTTTGTTAAATATGGAACCATATTTTTTGTAAGGAATCGTGTAGCATCTACGTCGATTTCGCGTTTGTAAAAGACTTTTGTAACAAAAGGGAGCAAGTATGGATAATTTGTGAAAGTACCCATGATTTTCAATATCTTACCATTATTATTATTTTTTTTGCATATTGACTTAAGATGGCCGAAGCCAATAAGATTTGTAGCTTATATGTGCATTTATTATTGTCTACGACTATAATTTTATTGGAAAGCATTGTCCTCTTCTCCTATGGGTCAGCAAATCAAGGCTAGATGCGTCGCTGGGTTCACAACATTGTCTAAAATACTGAAATCTGCGGGGTAATCACTTACATGTAAGTTAATTTTCATTCGCCGGCGGTTCATAAACGTTTTGGGCGAGTACTTTCGTGTCGATTCCGTTACCATCATCCATATGTAAATAAAAAGACAGAAAGAAATGGGCAAACTTTTGTTTGTATTTAATTGCAGCTGTCAAAATCCAAAAAATAGCAACCGGCTCTCGTCTTTGGTAAATAGGCAAACTATTAATGGAGTAGTGGACAAATATTTAACCAATAAATTGGAAAAAAGAAAGAATACACTTTCGAAAATTGATTATACGCTTACTCTACTCATAT
>KK503251.1:6210-20221 GCA_000688735.1 Glossina austeni | reverse complement strand
CTTCTGTTCGGAAAAACACATTACTTCAACTCCCTCAAAAAAAAGTTTTTTTTCCACCTTTTATACCTTTTATACCTTTTTTTTTTTTTTTTTTTTTAAAATAAAACCTTTTTTTTTTTTTTTTTTGACAAATAAAACCTTTTACTTTTATATTACATATATATATTTTTTTCTTTTTTTTTTTTTCCTATAGTGTATATTACAATACGTACAGTGGGATAGCAGAGACGTGCCCTCTTGAATTTACAAAATTGTAAAAACATATAGAGTTGGATGAAAGTGAGGATTTGACCCTTAGAAAATAGAAACACAGTTTATTAGGATAATTATGTCGTATAAGACAGTCATAAGACGAACAAGTTTTTATACCCAACACTGTAAGCTGGGCTATACTCATTTTGTTTTTTTCCATAACGTATTTAACACCCAAAAGGAAGCTTCAGAGTTAGGATATATATAGTATATATTCTTGATTAGTGTGAAATTCTGAGTTAATTTAGACACGTATGTTCGTCTGTGCGTCAGTGTGGGGTGTTTCGTTGGCACTCTTCTCGTCACAAAATTGAAGATATCGACTTCAAATTTAGTAGAAACATTGGAAGTCTCTGCACGCAGGTTGCTATTGAAAATGGGCCAAAATGGTCAGAGCAGAAGCGCGCAATGAAGCATAAACTGAGCGCAACTCCATTTTATTTGCTAAATTACGTTAAACTTTCCAAATTGATAGGTGGCAGTGACTGGGACTTACGCTATGAAGATATTGAAGATTCGTTATCCTTTATCTACAATCAGTTTTTGCCTGTAATTTCCATCTCGGTACCTTTTAAGGCTTATCACTTTTCAGTGTCTCCTTTTTGGTACACCAGGCATTCATGGTTTGTCCGTACTAAAAAAAGTAGACTCTTTTAAAAGTTACTCGGAGTGGCTTGATTAAAAATAATATGTTATGCTCTAGCTCTAGATGGGATTATAACTCTCTGAAAGCAACTTGTTATTCGAATTTTATTCATGCAACTAGATGCAAACTTGTTAAAAATCTTAAGGACTTCTTTAAATTGGTAAAATATAAACGAAAAGTAGATTAGTAGTAGTGGTAGAGTAGTAGAGTAGTCCTTCCATTATGAGCTTTAAAAATTTCGCCTCATCCGATGTTTCTGTAATAAGCGACCATTTTGCCGATTTTTTGGGAAAGTCTACCACTGTTCAAATATTTCGTCGTATTCGTCCGTATTTGATAAGCTTGTTCGATATTTTTCCGTCTACGTCCTTGTCTGAAGAAGAAATATTTATAGTATTATCAACGTTGAAATCTTGTAATTTCCATGGTCCTGATGGCGTTCTGTCTGCTATTGTCCAACATTGGGCTGACTTACCCTTCTCCCCTTACAGATACTTTTAATGTTTGTTTGAAAAAAGATAACTTTCCATCGGTTTGGAAGAGTACTTTTATTTTAGCTCTTTATAAAAGTGGTCCTTGAAAACTTATTGAGTGTGATAGGGGAATCGCTATACTTAGTGCACTGCCCAAACTATTTGAATCACTTGTAACAAAAAGGCTTATTCCTTAATTATGGGTTGTATAGTCTACAAACTACTTGTTGATATTTCGAAGAGTATGATTGCCTAGTCCAGTAGTTATCTCTGATCGCATCCAACAGATGGTCCTGAATTCTCGTCAATCCAGAGTAATTGTCGTCACTTCTGGTTTTCCTCAGAGCAGTCATCTTGGCCCGCTCTTATTTATTTTATACGCGAATGACCTTCCGAAATGTATTCAACATTCTCGTGTTTTAATGTTTACAGACGACATTAAATTGCCTTCTTGCCTGACTGCTGGGTACGGCCCTTCGGGGAGTATTCGTGGTGCCTGTGTTTGCCCCAAAGTTTCGCGGGGAGCTATTTAAGAGGTGCTTAGATAGGCCTCGACGTACACCACTAAACGAGAATTTGGCCCGCACCCATTTTCTATTGCGTTACTTCAGGGTAGCCAGGCCCTCTTTAATGGGGGTTGTCCCTCCCAATGAGGGGTCCTCAATCAACTAACCTCTCGATTGCCAATGGTTGTAGGCAGCCCGTCTTATTAAGGCTTCGCGCCAGGTGCGGACGTTAAAGACCGAAAAGGAATCTGTCTCTCTCTTTTGACTTAATACATAGTGCTAAACTTCTTCAGTCTGATCTTAAGACCCTATGCTCATGGTGTGCAATCAATTAATGGAGCTGAATTCAAAAAAATGAAAGAAGATGTCTTTGACATGTTATAATACGATGTCCGCTTATTATCGATTGACAATCATATCCTGGAAAATGTTTGCAATTACAAAGACTTGTTTTGACAAAGGAATTGTTTTGATTCAAAACTCAAGCTTGACAGTCACATGAAAGTTTCATTTAATAAAGATAGATCCCTTTTACGATTTTTGAAAAGATAGTTTACAGAATTCAAACAGCCATACGATAATAAGTGCTTTTATGCTTCTTAAGTTAGACCAAGTCTTAAATATTCGTCGGTAGTTTGGGTTCCTAGTCATAGATACCATATTGATCTCTTGGGGTCTATTCAATGGAATTTCTTGGTGTTTGCATTGCGAGGTTTGGGATGTGGTCCTGCCCTATCTCTTCTACCGTATAATAATAGATTGAAGCTCATTGGTTTGCCTGCCCTTGAAAGAAGGCATGGAATTTTGGGTTTAATGTTTCTCTTTAAGCTAATTATGATGTTTATTTGCCGGCTTTTTTAGAAATTATTAATATTCACATCCCTAATTCCATCTCAAAAGATTTTGTGCTCTTGCCCCTACCACAATGCCGCCCCAATAATAAGTTGTTCTATCCGTTTCGGGTAATGTGTAAAATTTTCAATAATCATTATCACTTATTTGATCAGTTCGTTTTGTCCGTTAATAAGGTGAAAAGCGTTATATTACATGAGTAACTCTTAAATATTTTTGAGTCTTGTACAAATATAGGTAAATTGAATCAAAATACTCCTTTGTATTTTACTTTTATCATTTATTACTATTAATAAGATATAAAAAAGCCCATATTCATTCACTGATTAGATGAATTTTATTGTACGTTATATGTTGGTCTCATCTTTATATTTATTTATTTTTTCTTCTTTATATTACATTTTAAGTTACTTTGCAGCCTGCATTTGGCTGATGAGTTGTTCTGAGCGGAATTTAATTAACTAAATAAATAAATAATTAAAGGGAAATTTGCGAATTTCATTGAAAAAGTTGTCTTTTCACTTGTCTATATTTTTATTTCAAATTCACAGTTTTGCTTGCACTTTCGCTTTTAAAATCACACGCGCCAAGTTTTTGTAAGCATCCGCCACATCCTTTAGCAAATTTGACCGGTTCCTGCTCGAGTGTCGGTTAAGCGAGCACATCGAACATCTACTCCGAAAGTGAAGTTTGACCTTATTACCCGCTGATTCTCCGTCGGCCCCATTTGACAGAAGATAGCAAAAGGACATATGATCGCGATGACAAAGAGGCTACTCCATAGCTATCATTCGCGTAGAGTAACGTAGTGTAGTAATTTATATATGTCGACAAACGGAAATTGTAAGAGCGAAGTTCTGTTTAGAACGAAAAGATGGTCAGCAGAGTCAGCTGAATAGTAAAGGTTGGAGAGTTTGAAAAGAGAAACAAGGCAGGTAAAGTGCACGCACACCAGCGGCATTCTCCCTTCTACAAATTGTGTGTAACGTGAGTTCTGGACACGACAAGCTCAACTCGCGCAATTATAAGGTTTTGTATTATCACGTTACAAAGTGCACGATCAATGATCTACACTAAGAAACAAATGCGTCAAAGCTGAAGGTCTATTTTTCTTGCGCCTGTGAATAGGCAAACAAACGATATTGACTTTCAAAATATTTGCACTAAGAAAACGGAGATGGGCGATTTCTATCTCTATGCACCTCATTTTTAAATTTTTACTTTTGATAGATAACAAGCAGTTAATGATTAATTTTATCCCATTCTTATCGAATCTCGTTGCATAGTCACCATAGCTAATTATTTGGGGAAAATGTTACTCATGTTGACCATTCGGCAGTATCCGAAATATCAACCCCTAGCTTTCCACCCTATATTTCTTGTCGCAACCGCCATTTATAAGATAGACAAAATTTTGCTTCCCAAAAACCTTATAACTAAGAAAGTTTTTACTTCTTTTTAGATCTGAGCTTTTACTCAATATTTTTGAATATTTATTTCAGTCACTGTTCATTTTTTCTCTTTGTTCTATTTATTTAAACAAAAATATCACGTTTGTATATTTGCACGTGGCAAGTTGAACTGATTGTTTAATGTTTACGCATTTTGATTAATCACGATACTGACAACCAATTTGTCTACGCTCTTTGTATGTGGCATCGATTACTGTTTAATTTTCCAATGTCAATGGTCCGCTAAACAGCATATCTGAAAATGGAATAATATATTTTATAAGAAAAGATGCAAAATTATACTTTTTTTAAATTTCATTAATAAATGCATCCATTGACATATTAATCTGAGTTTGTTTCCCTTTTAGTAAACAATTTCACACAGCAGGATGAAACACGTGTCATAGAAACATAAACAAAATAAAAACGTTGCGGATATCTATATAAATGATATCATTTTAAACATCATCCCAATTTTCCAAAATTTTGCCACTTAAAAAATTTTGTAGCGTTCGGAATAAATGAAAATTTGATGGTGGAATATCGGACGTGTATGGTGGGATGAGGCAATGTCTTCCATCCCAGTTCACTAATTTTTTCCAGGATTCGCCTTGAGCAATACTATCTTGCAATAGCGTGTTGCAGAACGACACATTTTCTGTTGACAAGCGCTGGGCACAATATACAAAAGCGCTTTTTTGGGGTGTAAACCTGTCTTAGCTGTACTCCGTGACGGTTCATTCATCTCCGGTGATCAAGCGTTTCTACATTGTGCCGCTAAACCAATAAGTTGCATGGGATGGATCGGTTAGCTTTATTTTCTTCGGACAGATTATGCGGGATCCAAACACCTGCTCTGCTTAGTTTACCAATCTGCTGCAAATGTTTTTGGATGGTCGGTCGAAGGTATTTAAGAGAGTTTTGCAGCTTCTCGATAGTCTGACACGGGTCTGCTTAGAATTCCGCCTTTAACATATCATTGCTTAAAGTTGTTGGTCTTCCTTATCTGATATACACCGTCACCAAGCATGGTGTGGTAATATTGCATCGTGCAGGGAACGACACTTTTGGCTGGAATGGCTACGGGCTAAACAATTGACGATAACATCGGAAAATATCACATCGACATTTTTCACTGACCACCTTAAACTCGTGACAGAAACGAATACCATGATGATGCTGACACATGGCGACTCATTTTGTCTTGTAAGCAAATACGCCAACATAAAAATATATGGAGAGCTGACATAAATGACATTAAGGGATCATTTATGAGATTTATAAGACAAAATTGTGTCGTTAATCTGACTCAGGAATAGCCGAAAATAGATTTCTTTCAATGAAATGATTATAAGTGATTACGGTCATGTCCCTAGGATGTTCTCGAATAGGCCTGAGATTGTAGTATATATTGATATGGGCCAGGAAGGAGGCGCAAGCCATCTAATTGCCTATTTTAGTAGCGTTTATGTTGTGTTTGATATGATGGATAGAATTATGGGCACTGATTGTGTGTGGCATTAGCTAATTTTTATTCGAGTTCGAGTTTTTTTCCTATATGAATGCACAAAAGGAGTGAGAAACACTATCTTATATATGTCAAATCAGGTGTAAGCAAAATAGCTCACGTTTTGCGTTAGTATTGGTTGTTCCAAAACTGAAATTTTTTGAAAGTAAATAAATTAGCACTATCCTTTTTTTTTTTGTTTTTTACTCCAGCTATCTAATTAATACTCTGAATTTACCAAAGCTTGAAATCAATTCAGTATCAATCAATCTTTCCGTATATTATTATATAAACATGCGCTATGATTGATAAAACGCATAGAATCAACAAATAAGATATCATCACTCTGCTAGCTACATAGGTTTTATAGCCAACATCCCTAATCCATTCCAAAAAAATAAAAAAAAAAGATAAATGAAATATTTGTATTATTATTAAATAACAATTTTTGTTGTTATTAAATAATCAAGTAATGTTGAGTACACATCAGGCGGAGATTATTCCTTTGTTTCGGTAGAGATTTCCCAATTGAGGCGAGTAAATAAGGATACAAGAACTGGCTTATTTCCTACATTAAATTGTATTGAAATAAAGGATATGAGGAATAAATTAGAAAGCTAGTTTTTATTTATGTAACACAAAACTAGATTTTGATATGTAATTCATTTTAAAACACAATACATTCTTTGTGTGGAACTTCATATGAAAATGTATAAATATTAGGGGCACCCATAACTAATCAATTATTTTGCATTCATAGACAAAATGTTTTTTTGAAATGACATTTTTAGTTTTTAATCGTTTATGTAATCACCGTCGTTTGCGATGACTTGTTGCCATCGTTCCTGCAAAAGTTCAACCCCCCTCGTGAAAAAGTGGGCGTGACTTAAAATATAACTCAAGGTGCGTTTGGATATCGGATAAGAAATTAAAATTTTTATTTCGTAACGAATGCGTGACCTGAACAGATTGTAGTTCGACGGTGCTAGGTCTGGAGAGTATGGAGGGTGCGGTAGAAGTTCCCAGCCTAACTGCTCAATTTTTTCTTGAGTAATCTTCGCTGCATGAGGACGGGCATTCTCTTGTTGGAGTATCACATCTTTTCTGTTTACTAACGCTGGTCTTTTTTCTATGAGTGCGGACTGTAACCGTTGTAATTGTTGACAGTACAGGTCAGCAGTAACTATCTCCGCAGGTTTCAATAATTCGTAATGCACTATACCGGAACAATCCCACCAAATACACAACAACACCTTCCTCAGGGATAGGGTTGGTTTAGGGGTTCGAAGAGGTCTCTCGTTTGCAGACAACCGCTTTATGTTACCATAAAGGATCCATTTTTCATCTCCAGTTACGATCCTAGACAAAAAATGATCTCTGCTTAGTCTGGTGAGCATGGAATTACAAATTGTTCACCGAAGATCTTTATTGGCCTCAGACAACAGGTGTGGAATCCATTTTCCTTGTCTATGTACCTTGCCAATTTCTTTTAAATGCACTTAAAATGGAAAAGTGCACAATTACCAATATGGGTCTCAGAAAGTACAAAGTCCGTCATTTTATTACAGGGCTACAAAAAAAAATTTGTACGGTGGACAAGGTAGACCCAAGGCTTCTTGATAGTTCCTAAATAGATAACCTTGGATCGGACTCCATTAGAGATTTTAAGGCGTCATTATCGAATTGACCTGGGCGTCCAGTTCGATGCTTATCTGACAGGGCATAATCACTTGCAGCAAATCTTCTGAACCAACGTTGACACTTGTTGACCTTCAACACATCTCCATATATGTCGCAAATTTTGCTTGTTGTTTCCGTGGCACTTAAACCGGCGTTAAAATGGAAAAATACACAATTACGAATATGGCTTTCAGAAAGTACAAAGTCCGCCATTTTATTACAAGGCTACAAAAAAAATTTATATTGTTGGGAATAAATTACTAACAAACTGGTTGAAAAATAACACCAAAAAAAGTATGCTTACACTTGTCTGGTTGCCGCAGGACTAATGAGAAATGGTATCTTGTGAAAATAATTGATTAGTTATGGGTTCCCTTAATATATGTATTCAAAAATAAAAAGATATAAAATTCAAAGTTCAAGTTTACAATGAGAAAAAAAATGAAAATTGAGTTAACCTAGTCCGAATCTTCACTTTTGAATTTACTTGGTCGATTTAAGGTCAAAGTTCAAGGTTACGATAAAAATAATGAAAGGAAACAAAAATGAAAATTGAGTTAACTTAATCCGAATCTTCACTTTTGAATTTATTTGATCGATTTAAATTGTTCTTTTCTTTTGACAGCAGCAACTTTCTGCAATGGAGCGACTTGAATTCATGTTTAATTTCCGCTAACAATTACACAATGCGCTCTTGATTGTGTAATTTTTGCTTTTTATATTTTTGAACTTTATCAACTTGCTGTCTAAGATGTCAGAGTTCAGAGCCTTTTCAAACCTCTTTATCTTTTAATCGTAGGATGCCTGGCAAAGAATACTTACATTTATTAAAAATTATATTAATTTTAAGTATATAAATTCGTATATGCATATACTTCCGTTTGTTGGAATGTCATCCTCGGCTTTGCAATTTATCACGTGAGATTTCTAAACATATATAAAAAACCATTACAAAATGAATCAAAAATTTTAGATTAAAGTTGCACTCACGACTGTGGTTTACTTATGGAAGATTTTTTTTGCGACGCTAAGTGACGAAAAGTTGTAAACATTACCGATTTATAATCAAAATTGCGTTCACTTTATTACTCACAACTGATTGGAATTTTAGTTAATTCCATATCGAAGAAAGCAATGTAATTCATTATTTAGAACTTTTTTTTTGTTTTATTAAAAACAGTGGTTAGTCTATTGTCTTTTTCTTTTTTTTTTTGACATGGGATTTATATGGTTTACGTTATTTCACTTCATTTCATTTTAACACAAATATAATATAATATTGTTTTTATTTACGTTTGTACGTTATTCACTGTATCATGTTATTTACTTGTAAACAAATAAACGTCAAATCTACCCCTTATACAGTTTTGGATAGTTGTTAAACTATTTTTTAATGTACAGTGAAAGCTACATTGAGAAATAATCTTTGAGTTACTTCTAAATATCAAACTCTTACCTTATAGCGCATCTAATAAACGGACTCTAATGAGACGTACTGTATTCCAAAGTTTTCCTAAGAAGAAAATTTTAAGAAAAGATAAACTAACTGTACTCCAAAGTTTTCGTCGACTAGGAAAAATTCAAGGATTTTTGTGGATATTTTTTTATCCAATTCACTATTTTTTCTTACAAACTATGATTTGTATACCTTATTATTAATTCATAAAAATATTAATAAAAATTAATGGGAAAAGAAATTTGCTTCAGGACGTTTATTAGGCACACTTTAACGGTACAGTAATGTGCGTAAAGAATATGGTAAAGATGTGAGTAACTAATATGTGTGTGCTAAGCCAAAAAAATAAACGCGCATTGAACGAATTCACCCATAGGAATAGTGTATTTTTGTTTTTAAATTAAATTTGTGAATATTTGTGAAAAGTATACAGTGGGCTTTTAATTGAAAACCGAAATCCCTTTGTTTTCACTTTATTTTTTCGAAATCAATTTCGAATGACAAGAGGCATAGAAAATTCGCAACCAAATGGCTTTCAAGATACCCCGTTCAAATTAGAGCTAGGTAATTAAAAGATACATTATCAGTGCCCAACAATAACTTCTTGGTTTGAGTTATGTCGTAAATGGAAGTGATGTCAGAAATGAAATTGATATTTGAGTAGTTTGGAATTTGCTTGCATGCTGTTCTCGTGTTGTTTTGCGTTGAGTGAATTGTGTAAGCACTGACGTGACTGACAGATATGTTTCGTTTACTTACAATGGGCAATTTTCTTGAATTTTTGATAGTCTGTTGGTGTTGTGACCGTTGCGGTTGATCTGACAATAGGCGTTGATTAGGGATAATCTTTCTAAATAATCTTTAAGATCGTTCAGAATTCTTGAATGATTAACGCCACGTACATCTACTAGACGTTTAGTTGGTCTTTGATAATATTCTTTACAATATTTTTCTTCATTACATTACATAGAAAATCCATCCGAAACTTGTACTGTAGGCCAAAGTTTGGCCGCAAATATCGTGTCTAAGACCTTTCAAATTTATGAGGGCGTCAGCATGCCTTAATTTGACTTTAAAAGATTGTGTGAGAATATATTTAATTATCTTTGGGAGAACAATGGTGTCGATTTGGAATTTTGTGTTCCGATCTTTGTAAGGAGTTTACAGATTACCACCAATGCCTCGTATTGGATAACACGCCTGTTGAGTTTGCTGTTTGTGTTGGATTCCATAAGATAAAAATGATTTGTGAGATCCGAGGTCAATGAGGGCAGGAACAATAAGAGGTTCGTATTTGTATTGTCCTGTTAGCAAGACAGTTCGCAAACACATTGCAGGCTGCCAATCTATAATCAATCTGCGATCGAACAGCTTGACGGTATGTAGTTAGAGATTCTTCCAATAGCGTTTCGAAACAAGTGTAATTATAGCTTTCATAGACTACTAGGGTTTTGTTACAAATGACATTGCGCTTTGACATGATTTTTGCGTAAGTAATTTGTGCGCAGTTGTGATAGACAGACGTTGACACAGAGGTTGATATTTACCCCTACCATAATTGAATCCTGGCACTGATTTTTTATGGGCTACGAGGGCCTGAGATTACGATTTGTTGTCTTTTGTGTTTGAGCATTGTGCCTTATGGGTATTTAGGCTGCTAAAACGCTCAACGGCTATAGGTATGGTGATGAGGTATTCATCCATTTGTTTCCACGTTGGAACTTCCCTATAGCGCTGTTACCGTTAAACCCGTTGGGCAACTTAAATGAAGTGAGATGAACGAGAACCGCATCTGAATCAAATATTGAAATTTGAAGTGATTTAAGACAGGGAAGACAATCGTTAACCCATGTTTGAATATCTAAGATGCTATGATTACTTTCTTCGCTTGCGGTAGGAGTATTAAATGTGGTGGGCACTTGATCTTCGAACAATGCTCGTTCCTTTTCGTATTAAATTTAAGAGCTTTCCAAGCTAATATAAAATTAACGTCGCTGAGGGCGTAGCGCACTGCTCTAGTACCTCCTTTGTGGCGATTCCTGTGATTTGATTGTGTAGTTGGCGTATACTTTGAGACTAAACTCGGCATGGTTAAGGTAAACCGCAGTGAACTTGTCTCTGAAAGACGGTCATTCTTCATAACCACCTTCAACAAGCTTTGTGTCGCTTGAGGGAACTTTAATTTGTACTGAATGTTGCTCATTCTGTTGCTGCAGTAGGGAAGTCTCACAAGCAAGCACTGTTCTCAGAATATATATTTGTTAAATTTGTTATTAGCAAATCTCTTTAAATAAAAGAAAACGATTGATTTCGGAATGCTCATTAACTCTTTAAAAGCCAGTTCTACTTCAGGCAACCACTCTTTAAGCATAGTAAGCAAAACAAACAGATGGAAATTACATCCACCCATTAACATCTGTTTGTTTTGCAATTTCCTACACAACGTCTGAAGAGATCCTTTTCCTTGTTCAATATCCATTTCGAGAATTAACAATGCGTCGAGGTCGTAATTTGTGAGATATAAGCACTGCGCGTCTAGATTATGTGCTGTGGGCAGGTAGCATGCCAAGGAAGTGTAGTAAGTCTTTTTTTGTTGAATTCTTTTAACGTTTCAAAAATCTGGACAAAAAATGCCCCAGGTATTCGAGAATAAATGGGTCAATTTACTCTTTGAATATGGGAGGTAAAATTTGCAATAAAAAATTGCTATTATAGGTTTGAGAGTTAATGCTCAGAATGTCTATTAGTGTTTCAAAAATATCACATAGACTTGCATTAAGAGTTGTGTCAATACCAGAAAATTGTGTTTAGAAGAATGGACTTTAACGTTTTAGAATTAATACTAAAGAACTATCTTTATTATTATTACTTGTAACATTTGATTTTGGCTTTGCCATATTTGTTGCAAATGCAACTCTGTAAAAGGTTATTGAACTCCACGACTATGATTGCGCTCTTTGAAAAAAATTAACTCGCCTGAACGTCTGCAGCAGGAAATAAGCAAGCATATAGAAAATCGCGGTCGGGGTATTGAGTGTGGAATTTGTGTTAATTGTCCATGTGAGTAGATTGACCGTATTAAAATTAATGAATATTCAAAAAGATTTGTTGTGCACTGAATTTAATTCACAAATGATTTAAATAGTGCAGTGGAATGTGCGAGAAATGTGTAAACTTTAAAATATATAAACAAGATATTCATTTTTTCGTTTCTTCTACAAGAAGCGCACGCTATTTGATAACTTCTCGTAATCAAAAAAAAAAAAAAAAACCTGGAAAAAGTAGTGTTTAGAACAATGCTTTCCATGAAATTGCACGTTGATTAATTTTACAATTCTTTAATACGTCATACAAAGATATATATTGTTACAAATTTCCGCTTTTCCAAGATACGGTTCGTATCACTAGATTGTGGATATTATTCCCAAGAGAAATGCACTTCAGAATTCTTTTAACTCTAAGTTCCTTTATTATGTTCCTAAATGTAGGATTATTTACAATTTATTTTTCTTTTACACAACTATTATTATTCTTCACTTGAATGTTCTCTTACGACTCAATGTTCTCGTATCACTAACTCTGCTTTCCGCAAATAGTCTACTTATATACATTTTTACAAGCATGTTACGATCACCTAACTCCATGGTGTCATTTTTAATCCGTTAACCTGCTTTTCTGCTAATCGTTTTCCTTGGCCGACAGCTGTATGACGCGCCGCGCATGTGCACCTGGGTTTTTCTATGTCTGTTTTCCTGCTAATCTTTTTCGTCGGCCGGCACCTGCATGACGCGCCGCGAGTATGCACTAAGGAATATATTACTTATGAAAATCAATTAATTAGCATTAACTAGATTTGGGATTTTCGTAACAATATGTTAAATTTGAAATTGAGGATAATTACTTCAATATTCCCCGCACCAGTGCAAATGGGCAAATTCGCGCACTATATCTTGGCTAATCTTTCTGCGAAATTAATATCATCACAACAGTGTCATTGGTATATAGAAAAATGATATAGGCTGCATGATTTTTTTTATTTAAAGTTCGTATTATATACATGAGCGATTCGCTAATTAGAGGAAAGCAAAAGCAACAGCACTTTTTGTTGAAAGTGAATTATATAAAAAACAGAAAATTTGAAAATGTTTTATTAATACACAAAACGAGCCTAAACTGGAAAAAAATGAAAAGCCATAAAATAAAAAAATTAGAAAGACATCACAGGGTTATTCTAATTCAGAAAATATTTATACTGTAAAGTGTTACAGTACTTTTGTTGCACTTTCTACATTCTTCAATTCTAAATTGTCATTCGCCTCGAAGGATGTGCGCGATTTTTTTATGAACTCTACTACAATAGTGGTTCTCTTTGGGCCTTCTACATTGACAAAATTTTCAAGCTCTATATGTATCATGATTAACCTGTTTAATTATTTTATAAGGATTGAAGTATTTTTATTCTCACCAGGACCAGATTGAGTTTATTTATTTATTTATTTATTTATTCTACTTATACAGGAACTCGACTAAAACAAATGACAGTCGAGTTCAAGTGACTCTTAAAGTAAATCTTAAATTAATTATTATTAAGACTTAGTATAAGTATAATAAAACGAATAAGAATGAAAAAAGAAAAAAAAAAGAAAAAAGCATGTACACAATTAGCAGAGAGCCACACCCACAACCGGTACATGACCAAATTGCAAATGAACCCCTAACCCATCGCAAACATGCGTAAGCTTGGCAACCGATACTAGTTAACAACAATTCATTTTCGAGTCATAATGACTTTTTAGGGATAAAGTTGGTTTTAATACGACATAGGCAGATCACGTGTGTTAAGCAATGTGGCTTTAATGGACTTTAGAGGGTCCGATAATGAGAATAAATGAGAGACGTCATTTAGGTTCTTGCAAACAACTCTTAGCGGGTTAAACAGCTCATAATTACATTTACATTGGCTAAGCCTAACCAAGGTAAACTGCCTAGAGGAGCGGTTAGGAACATTGAAACTTATTTCGACGGCGAGTCAATAGCACCGTTTATTACTTTGATAACGAAGGAGACTCCAAGAACAAATGTACGTTTCTCAAGAGACGGTAAGGACAGCGGAAGCAACCTACCCAAATTCCTCAGGGCAAACAGCAAGAATTGCTTTTTAACAGATTCAATTGAATCTACATAGCAC
>KK503250.1:0-11476 GCA_000688735.1 Glossina austeni | reverse complement strand
TTTGATCGTTACTTTACGAGAAATCTACTCAGTGCAGTCTATCTACCGAAAAAATAATGGATTTCTTTTTCCCCAACCTAATGTATAGTGTATATATTTCGGATACTCGCCTCTATTGATAATTTATATTTGGCTTTGAATTGCTTGTCAATTACAAATATACATATTTTCTTGACTGCCCAACATACACATCACCAAAATATTATCGAACATTTACACACAAATATTATATATTTTACGCAAAATAGTATATTTTTCTAAGAATTTTGCTTAGAAAGAAAACAGAAACGCAAAAGTTGATTACTTCGTACGAAATATTAATAAAAAAAATAAAAAAAAAACACACTCACATACATTGAAGAAGAAAACAAAATAATGGCGAAAGCTAGTAAGAAAATTGCCAAAAAGGCGGACTTTGGAATGTTCGATGACTATTTCGTCATTACACTAGCGGAACTTCAAGCACGTGAATATAAATGCATGCAACAATTATTGGATTTAAGGGCATGTCTTAATTACATTAATGGTAAGTACAAGTAATTAATTTACACGTGCTTTCAAATATGAAGAACAAGTGCATTACTTGTAGTGGCCGATAGGCAGCAGAAGAGATTGGATGTTAAAGCAGATTTGTTAGAAAAATGGAAATCATACGTCCATTGTGATCCATTGCCAAAACCCTATTTGACACCCGACATACGAGCATTCTATGACCGAATGAAAATTTACGAAAATCGATCGGTTGAAAGGAATATCGATTGGACTCTACCGATTGATGAACGGAGCATACTTACTCAAAATGCTGCCAGAGTAGATAAAACGCGTCGTAATGCGGAGCTGATACTAAAAGAAGATTTTGGCCCGGAATATGACAAATGCGTAAACGATTCACTGAAAGTTATACGAAGTATTGAATGTTACTTAAGCAATGATAGCGAATCGCTGAAGGCTAAAAGACAACTTCTAGAAGATATTACAGAAGTAAAGACAAATATACAAAAAGAAATAAGTGATTCGCTTAATCGCTATACCTATCGAATTATTTCATCCGAAAATGTTTATATGAAGTTAAGTTGCGTTCTTTCTCAAATCGCCCATAATTTTCATTTTCATTTCCCTTTTCTTTTTTTTTTTGTATTTAAAGTCCAGTGAATGCTTTAACCTTGGAGTACTGTTTCGCAGGTGAAAATTTTGAGATTCATTTATGGACATTAAAAAATGTACCGATACGTTTTACTCATATACAGTAAGTTAGTGTTATATGTGTATATATATATATATGTTTGAGAATTGCTCCTTTTTCACCACCTCCATCTGCAAGGGAACCACGAATGATGGCATATTTGTATAAGATAAACCTATCTATGCACATCCCTTATTCAATGTTGCGTCACGGACTGACAATACAAGCAATTCACATGAATTTTGATCACATTAGCGAGTACGCGAAAAGTTTTAAACAGGAAATTGCCATGTCCGTGAGATTCTTGAACGCTGGCATTCAAGGTTAGTAGTACTTGTTGCTTTTATGTAACAAAATAAAAAAAAAAATAAAAAAAAAATCTTTAGTTCTTCTTCTTCTTTCGTTAGTTGTTCTTATCATCAAGCTCAAGTGTTTTGTCCTTAAAAATTCATGTGGTTTTCTTCTTCTTTGTACACAGCATTGTTTTTTTTTTTTTTTTTTTTTTAATTAAAAAAAAAAAATTTTTTTTTCATTTTTAGATTTATCTGAATGCTTAGTAAACGAATTTAAAATGCAGCTTGATATCCAGAAGAGAGTTCGCCAAACAATTATGGACAAATATCGAGAATATGAAGAGCAAGTACTTGCATTAAAACAGGCTGAGCAAGCGGCAGCAAAGAATCGAAGAAAAGCCCAGAAAAAAGTTGTGACATCGAGCAAAATGCCTAAAGCACCGCAATATCTATCAAACGACGAATTCCCAGATATTTATCCTGATTTTCTTATAGAAGAGCAACAAGAATTCGAGCTATTCATAAATACATTTTATAATCCAAAAATTTTTAACCTAAGCTTCGATGAGGTGAGACATGCAAGTGCTTTTTGTGTGTGTGTGTTTTTTTTTTCTCTCTCTCTCTCTCTCTCTCTCTCTCTCAAAGTAATTGAGAATTTTAATGAACAAGCGTAAAATAATTGTGCTTGCAGATAAATCTTAAAAAATTTTGCATTTTGGGAGGCGTGTATCAATTGAATTTCGTGCAGAAACCGAGACAAGCGGCCTTCGATTATGCTAGCATTAATATGACTTGGCACACCGAGGAGCATGAATTACTTATTGAGAAGCATTTGTATATACCTGAGAAACGCCTCTTACCCAGTAAACGTTCGATACGGTATTCTATCAGTGAAGAACAACAAGCCAAGGCTGAGGCGATATCTGCTGAAACTGGGGCATTAGTCGAGAGTGTTGATCCGGAAAATCCGTGGTTTGTGTTGACATTTAAATTGCCGGACTACTTGTGCTATTGGAGTGAACCAATAGCCTGTCAATATGAATTGATTGAAGAAATTATCGAAGCTACAAAAGAAGCAAGAACTTCCGAAGAAGCAGTTCAGAGGCAAACAAAACTTTTTCAAGACAGAGATTCCGCATTTGAGAAAATTTTGGTCGATGACGTTAATATGGGAAGCATTTTAGTGGCACGGGGTATGTCTCTCGTACCAAGTAGATCGAACTTTTTTGCCCCTTCAGCTGCGAGTCTGCGTTTGTCGATGAAGAAAGAGGAACAGCATCACTATGAAGAACATGGCGTTCTTTATCTTAATGATTTTAGCTTGAAGCGCAATTTTAACAAAGCCCAAGTGCGTAACATTCAAAGGCATTGTGTACCGCATCTTTTGTCGTCATACAAATTTCCAAAGGAAATTAAAGAAGAAGAAATCCAGGCAGCATTACGTAGTCGACGCAGGGGCACGACTCTTTTTGCACGCAAAAGGGACGACATTGACGAGCTCGAAGAAAAATCGACCCGTGTGTTCACCTTCGACGATATGCAAAATAATCCGGAACGTTTATATATGTTCTTTAATAAAACAGAAGACTTGTATATTGCTAATCATATACGAGAGTTTCAGGGCCACTTACCTTCGGAACCAGAAACGTTTTATCAATTAGTCAGAACGTTAACTTTGGTAAAACGACTTTTTCAATTTAACGTACGTCATATATTGGAATTGGAACCGCACAAACCAAAAGTAGATTTTCAAACCTATCGGCAAAAAAAACTTGAGAAACAGAGAAGGAAAGAAAAAAAACTAGAAAAACCAGAAATAAGTCCAGATAGGAAAGGACGTGGTCGATCTACTAGGGCGAGTATTAGACCTTCTGCTAGAGCGCCCTCTAAAGCCTTTATTGCTCGTGCATCTTCGAGGGCGTCAACAAGTCCAGCTTCCAGAGCGTCTGTTAGAACAACTGTCAGACAATCCGTAAGGCGAGTTGCAAGACCATCTACAAAATCATCTTCTAGAGAATCTGTCAAATTTGCCGCCAGACGCAAGTCGTCGGTTAGTCCAGTTCTTGCCCGAGCATCTCGCAGGGGAACCATTGGAGGTCTCAAAACGCAGGCAACGGGAAAACCACGACGAGTAGAGAAACTCGCAGACTGGGAGGACACCACGTCCAGTGAAGAGGGTATTGATAAAAAGGATACCGCCGCTGTCAAAAAGGAGGACGATACTCAAAAGACTAAAACTATTACATATTCACACTGGACCACAAAATATATCAAAAGGCAAAGTTTTGATAAAGCACAAAATAAATACATTATCGAAACTGACCGATTGGGTAGGTGCAAGGAAAGCGGAAATCATATCGTAATACTTAAACGCGTTGTGTATTTTTTTATTTCGTATCATAAGATTTCGATTTTCTCCTACTTTCCGTTAAACACGTATAATAACCTAGGAGAGCCCAGAAAAATTTGGGGGAAAAAAATACATTTCTCTTTTTTCTCTCTCTCTCTCTCTCTCTCTCTCTCTCTCTTTTCTCTCTACTAGGTTATATAGGTTTTGCTTTTAGACGCTATGAGCATTTTCCATTCAAATATTGGGACCTGCAACCTAGCGAAACAAAGTAAGAGTAAAATTTATAAAAATCATAACACTTTTGTAGCCTTTTCCTTCCTTTCATCTTTATCGTGGTGGTGGTGGTAGTCCAGAAAATGAGGTGGTTTTTACTCTCGATACCCAACATGTCAGATGTGTCTTATATATAACTGGAGAAGGTATACGTGGTCATGTCACTGATCCTACTAAAAAGTATATACGTAATCCGAAAATGTATTTGGTTATTGATGAGCCGCTTAAGGATTATGCTGAATTCAAGCGACGTTTCAAAGAAAAAAATCTTAACATATTTGCCGAGCATGATGCACGCTTTTATATCGAAAACGGTTATTTCTCTGAAAAGCATTTAGCTATGGAATTCCATACTTATTGCTGTATGGCCCTTCATAGCACTCAAATAAAATACAGTTTTAGTGAATGGAATCGTTTGAGTAAACGACGTGACATTATTTTAAAATATGTGCAATATCAGGATGATCCTGAAAATACGGTAGTGATTCATGTCACACCTGAAGCGGCGACATTCGTTGATATAGAAGAGTTGTGCTCAATTAATTATGATGACATTAACTTGGCTTTTATCCCTACATGGCGCAATATTAATGTAAGCATATATACATATATACAATATATATATATATATATATATATATATAAATATCATAGCGTCTATATAAATGAATTGATTTCTGCATTATTTTTGCTTAGCCCTACTGTGATCTACATCAGACTATTTGTTCACTATATCCTAATGCTATTGATTTACGCTGCCGCAATTCAAAGTTAATTTGCTGCTTAAAATCGCTTCTTAGTGAAATACGACCATTCAGCTATTCATGAGGATTTGATAAATCTTCAGATCCCATAACAATTTGAAATAATGTTTTTTTCTTCTATAATATTATAATAAATTATTAAAAAAGAATAAATGAGATTTTCTGGGAGAAAGGTGGATGGATCAAGCTTTAAAAACTTTAATGATTGTCTGTACATAGGACACTTAAAAGTGTATGATGTCGTGGTCGTGGTCGTGGTCGTGGTGAAAATCAAACGAATATCAATATTAATATGCGTAGACACATCAGATAAATGGCAAAATATTCTCGAAATGTGAAATTTTAAATCGAATGCATAGCGAATGCACAACTTAACAGACGTCAATTGGTTTTCTACTACAGAAAAATAACTACGCTTTCGCAAGGATCAAAGTTCATGTAAATGTTGACAGTAATTCCTAACTAAGTGAGGACATTTCTACAAGCGTTCTTCATGCTGGAGATGCTTTAAAACTTAAAAAAAAAAAAAAATAGAAATTTGTAGTTCAGTTGATGCTGGCAAAGGTAGCAAATGTTTGCGCGCGCATTGATAAGATTATGTCCATACCGATGTGTGGATGTGTGTGCGTGCTGCTGCAACAAAATCGACTATAATTAAACATACAGCGAATTATGTTCTTCGATTTCAATCAATGACATTTTCTTAGCTAATAATCGCTTTAACACTTATGCATGCAGGCATTAATTACGCATGTGAAGGCTGGTTAGCCACGAAACTAAAACAACCATCATTTTCTTCTTATCTTCAATAATAATCAAATGCAACAAGGAAGGAAAGTATATGCAGGCGTAATCAAAAATTATATGTACATCCAATTCTCTTTTTACACGAATTTTTTTTACACGAATTTGATTTAACACGCGTTCAAAAAAAATTCTGATTTTACACGAATTATTTTGTTTTAACACGAATTTTAATTTTATGAATTTCAGATATAATTAATTCCCTTTTTCCAAAGTAGAAGTTATTTTTTATAAAATATTTAATGAGTTAAAATGTGTAAGCACGGAATAAATTAAGTGAACTCTTAACAAGAACTTTTTAATATTGTTTACACCTAATTCTCTTTTTACACGAATTTGATTTAACACGAGTTCAAGAGAAAAAAAATTTCTTTTTTTACACGAATTATTTTGTTTTAACACGATTTTTAATATTTTTTAACTTCTTTTATATTTATGAATTTCAGATAGAATTCCCTTTTCCCTTTATTCCCTTAATTCCTTTTTTCCAAAGTAGAAGTTATTTTTTATAAAATATTTAATGAGTTAAAATGTGTAAGCGCGAAATAAATTAAGTGAACTCTTAACAATAACATTTTAATATTGTTTACACCTAATTCTCTTTTTACACGAATTTTCTTTTACACGTAGTTTTTGGGAACGTATCTATCATGTAAAAAAAGAATTAGGTGTTTATAGCAAATTCTCCAAACGCGTTATCGAACTGATAAGTCGATCAAGATTTCAGCAGCTAAAAAAAAAAAAGGACAATATAACGCTTCTACATATCAACCATATTATCGTTGAAAATAATTATACAAAATAGGAAAAATTTTATCCACTAAAATGGAACAATGGCCCGCACTCGTTGTTTTCAGAAGAAAAATATTCCCGACAACAATTACTGTATCGTCCTATTTTTAGGAGTAACAAAAAAGAAAAAAAAAATCGAAGGCAAACTGAAGCTAAAATAAGGCAACAGAGGGGCAATACCGCCTTGTGAACACCCTGCACTATGTCGCCTATTCCTCATAAAATTCCAAAAATGTTATCTTATTATCCGTCTGAATGGTCGGAAGGAAAGTATCTCGACAAACAATTCAATAGTCGCCACTTTAAATCTCAAGTGCGGTAGAGTTTTCAACCAAATCCTATAGCCTTAGAATGCGAGTACTTTGAGACTTTAATCTTAGCATTTTTGTCTCTGGCTAAATTAATAATAATAATAATAATCAAAATAATATCTTGTTTCCCTGCAAAGGCTTGCTTTTTACAAGGACTTTAGGTGCGCAAATAAATTCTCGGATTTTTTCTCTTTTTATCAAGAATCAGTTTAAAATTTCAAAGGGAATGCAAGAAACGAGTTTTCAATGCATTTACCTATAGACTGGCCACCATTTCTTCTACGTTTTAGTCGGCATATGAATTCCGTGGTGGAAAGACAATTGACGTATTGAAGCTGTGCCTACGTTTCGAACATCGTCATGAGAATGGAGGCCCTGCTTGGCCGGGCTACAAGTCATTGACTTTAACTAATGTTACCCTAAAGAAGTAACGCCCACTTTATGGTGGATACGTTTCTTAGGCGAGTTTTGCGATATGGGGCCGATTATTATTATGCTGACTACTCTTAATATCAAGACGTTCGGCGTGAGAGTCATGAGTGAAGGCAAATTCTTAAATTACATTAAAAATTAAAGTAAAAACTGTTCTTAAAACTGGCGACTAGTAAGTGAAAAATACTGTAGCGTCGAAATGTAAACTTATGTAGTTAGTAATTGTGCATGCCTCGGAATTTACTCATAGTTAAACACGTATATATACGTATATATACATATACACACACATATACACACACACCTATATATATATATATGTATATATATATATAAAGGTTTGTATACAATGCAATCACATCGAACGATAAACGATAAAAGCATCATTTGATGGATACACATGTATATGTACACATATACATAAATGTACAAATTGAGAAAAAAAAAGAGGAAAATAAAAATGAAACAGAGTATAAAATACATTCTATAATGGTCTGTCGGGCAAAAGGGCAAATGACTATTTTATTTTTATAACATGAAAATAATACAATGGCTAGCTGAGTGTTATGTGAGTTTGAGGTTATGTTCTCAGTCAGTCAGTGCCGTTGGACACCGGATACGATAGAATAAATAAACGGAAATGACACCATACACGTGTATTATACATGAATGCAAGCCTGTACACTATGCACTGTGCACTGATACAAATGCATTTTTAAATAAACGAATGTTTGCTTTAGTTTTTACTTTTACTTGCGAATGAATAGTTGAAACACACGAAAGTTACAAGACCATAAATTCTAGACTTTATAAGAATTGCATTGATCGACATGAATTGAATAACTTATACAATTAAAAATTAGTAAATTTTATATACAAGATATATAAAATATATAGAAGGAAATTATTTTCAAGAATACAATGAATGATGAAATTTGTAAAGTTTTAAAGTTCGTCCATAATACATAATACACATAGGCATTAAGCATTGTTGTTTTAGCATTTATATATATATGTACATATATATATATTTATATTATATAAAAATTTGATTTTTAATTGTGGTTTATTGAGTTAGGGAAAGTTTTATAAAGACTACTCGAGCCACGTAGTAGAAACTATCTCGAACTCGAGCAAGTTCACTTGAGTGAAATTCTAAAGGAGCATAAACGAGAGATGATCATGGTATTCCGTAATAACACAATTCATCGACAATTTCCCCAAGTGTTCTGTGCATTAACACTTATCAGGACATAATCATAAGCGATTGCTTGCGAGGGAGTCAGGGAAAAATTATTGGCCTTCTTCTGATCGACCCATCAAATGTCTGAAAGATATGACAATAATAAGCGAGAATCTCTTGAAGTTTTCCATTGCATAAGGTGGTCAAATAAAAAAAGAGGTTAAAGCATTTTGTACAGTCAACTGTGGCTAACGAAATCACGAAATATAAAAGCGGAATGTTATGTGTAATGGTTTAAAGTCCAAAATGGAACATAAATGCAATAAATGAGAAAAATTTTGTTTTTGTTCACTCTATCCGAATGCTTAGCGTCTCTAGTTTAGATAAACCTAAAAGAAATATAAATTCCAGTTGTGATGCTTTATAACGTAACGTAGGCGTGGCTGATTTTCCCCCTTTTTCCCTAACACTACGATCATTAATGGACTATATGTGAAAATTTTTACAGTCGTATATATTGCTATTTATGAGTAGTAAGCAAATAAATTAAAGAGGAGAGATGTTCTCAGTTTGTAGGCGTGGCACCATTTTCCATATCAAATAGTGGGCAACAACCTATAATGTTATTAATTCATGAATTTGAAAGGGCGCCATATCTTACTTTTTATGAAGTATGTCCACCACAAATATTACACATAGACGGACAGTCGGACATTGTTATATTAAGAATACATGCATTTTTATATGTTTTCTGAAGCATTTCTCTGATTGTTGGCAATATTTTCACAAAATTAATATACCAACAGCATTCGGTAGGGGGCATGTATTCGTGCGTAAACAACAACTATAGCGTTTAATTAAGAAGACTAAGGTTACTTTTTTTTAGAGAGAAGAGCATTCTTCTAATTATTTTTATGAATAAATAATAAATGCTATATATAAACTTTTCATTTATTAATTACTACAAGAGCCTGTTGAAACCACATCAACAAATAATCATTCTTTCAAAATTGTTCCAATTGGATGACTCCGCATGCTTGTAATTAAAGAAAAAAAAAAAAAAAAAAAAAAAAAAAAGAAAAAAAACTTGGAATTACTCATTAACTGACTTGTAGTAGACAACATCAATTCAAAGGTTAACAACCTTTTTTTTGGCTAACATGGGAGCCTAAAGATAAAAATAACTATTATAAAATTTTAAATCTACGCTTTTATAAAACATTGTACTTCAACTAATAAATTCAAACTGTTTTCCTACTATACCATCTTATGAAACATAAATGTTTCTCTTTTCCATTTAAGCGGCGTTGTAAAGAAAGTAGTACGTACCCCATCTGCTAAAGCTCTACTAAAATAAAGTATAATTTTGAAAGATTAAAAATGATTACGCATTCGAAAATTGAGTTGTGTTGGAAATATAACTCTCTTATAACTCTCTTAGCCCTAGTTAGTTATTGAATAGTATTGATATGGTAGTCCAAAGTAGTATTAGTTAACACATTCGCGACGGATGACGCTTTGTGTCGCCATTTAAGTTATCGTTTAACAATTCTTTAAAAATGTCATTTTTCAAAATATATAATTATTGGTCGACACACACCCACTTTTAGAAACTCCAGTTTTTCGGTACTACCATGAGTAGAGATCGGTTTTTCTAAACCTATGCGCGATTGTAGAAATTGACAAAAAACGGCCCCGTACCCACACAGTAAGCACAGCCAGCAACGCCTCTTCGCGAATGTGTTAAGTAAGTTATAATGAGCAGTTGGCTGACGTTGACATTTTTTCTATAGAGCATTTCTGAGGGAAATTTTAAACATTAAACATTAGGCAAGCAAAGCATGCTAATAAAATATAATATTCACCGAAAATGTACTTTTTACACCTGGCCCTCATCCTTAATTTAATGATTTTACGCTCAATTAAATCATTTTATTGCTTTCATATAAATTACAGACAAGATATCAAACATCGTTACTGCCGGCAAGACAAAAAAAAAATGTATCTTTCGTGAATCAAAAACTCTCTGAAACGAATTGTAAAACCTGTTGTTCTCAATTGCGTCCTGAAAAATTTTATTTGTCTTACTTCACAATTTCTATAACCACCAAGAGGTTTAATATGCCCAAGCAAGCGTTTTGCAAAGTTTGCAAGCCTTCAGTCCTATCGATGAAAAGAATATTCACCGCGTTTGTGGAACAACTTGGCGTAAGCTTGAGACATAGAAATTTGAAACCGCTTTCAAATTGTACACAAGTCGTAAGGACTTTCAATTATTCTCTCCGGCTGGTAGTGTGAGGATTAGCATAAAATATGCTCGAGGAATTTTGATTCAAAATTTTGTGCTTATTTATGGTCTTAGAATTTATTTCATAATAATAACGCTTACAATATGAATCTCACTCTTTTTTTTTTTTGGGTTGTTAAGTAAAGTTGGACTAAGCCAATAAATTTGTGGCTTATATGGCCGAAGTGCAATACTTTACTGATAAGTCTCACTCAATAAGTTCGCAGAATGGTGTCGTATGACATAGGATGACTGTTGAAGAATCCTTGCGATCATTAGATAGTAGACCAACCAAATGTGACAAATTTTCATTACATTCCCATCATTAGCTTAATAATAGCAGTTGCCTTAGTGAGGCAGTGACGCATCGGCTAACATCACTGACGATATCTACGTGTCATCCGGCGAACTTTTTAAATGACATACTAAATTTCCTGAGTGTTCCGATGAAGATTTTTGAATAAAATTAAATCTCAAATGTCTTTCTTCATAGGATGAAGGACGGACGGACATACTGGCGGGATTAATTCGACTCAAAAAGATTGATGCGAATATTCTCGTGCACATTTTAAAGGTTCTCTAATATGTAGTTTTTGATTATCGCAAGTATCTGGACATATCTAGTATACCATATAATCTATGATGATGAATATGAAAATTTGATAAGATCTGTGAAAATGTTTGCAGCATTTCTTTCAAAACTACGCATACATGCTTACAAGGATATGAAGGTAAATGAACTAAAGAAAAACCTACACACATACACACACCCAAACATATATATATATATATATATATATATGT
>KK503249.1:2794-17893 GCA_000688735.1 Glossina austeni | reverse complement strand
GACAGATAGACAGACAAACATCATTGCTACATTGCTTCTACTTTTCATGGTGAATCAATTAAGCTACAGTTCTCCGGTGCATTTCCTTGCGGCGTTACAAATACTTCGTAGACTTGTTATTCCTTGAGGCATCATAAGAAATGTCCATTTTTTTTGGGGGGGGCGAGGGGGGAGTTATGTTAACTAATCACCGATTGGTCCTTTATGCTTAATGTTAGAGTTGCGGGATGACCGCTAGAGCAAACTAAAGTAAAGAATACTTGGGACAAAAGGGAATTGTTCTTTTCCCGCATTGATTTTCTAGTGAACCGTTGAAACTAAGCAAAATAAAGTAAAGTTTCCATTCACAGGGCATGAAATGCTCTGCCAGAAGGGTTGCATACGACCGCTGGAATTAATTAAAATAAATTGTTTCCTTTGTCTACCTGCTGTCTAATAAATTTCAGTTTGTATTCTTCTTTTCGTACCTTTATAATCCATCTTTTCTTCTTCGAAACCAAAATAAAGTATTTCCGAAGCTACATGATATTTCTGCACCCATGTGCGCTGTAGTGAATTTTTAATTTGTATTCTTCCTTTACGAACTTATTAGTCGATCGCAAGACGAAATTCAGATAAAGTTTGTCGCACGCAAGGAATTTGCATTTTAAAAATCCGAAGTGCAAAGCTTTCTTCTGAGAAACTAACCTAAAACTAACCATAAACACAGCTTATCCCAAGCAAGAATGTTTACATTACTTCTCTGAGGGTTCCAGAGATTTGCTATAATACAGCAAGCGGAAGTGCAAAACCTTCCTTTAAGCATTCAGGTCATTTACGTGAACAATAAGAAGTTCCCTAAGGCGAGGGTGCTTTGCCTTCCTCAAACTATAATCTTTGTACTAAAGCAAAATAAGTCCCCCTTATCTAGGAGCTTAGTCTCGTTTTAGATGCATCAATCACCGCTTGAGGTCATTACATAAGAGAGCTTCTGAAGAATTTGTCAAAGCGTTACGGTAAGATTGACGCCACGGGCTTTGGTCCTATAATGACTGATACTCGTCTACTTACTCTATAACGACATAATATTTTACTACATTTTGCCATAATTCACAAGAATCACAAACAAGAAGAAAAATCAAGCAACGGAGTGTGGCCTTTCCGAGGTTCGAGCAAGATTTTAGGAGCTGGTCTGTCAGACTACAGCAAGGCGTTCTTAATAAAACTGAATCTTCAAATTGTACAGAATATTTTCTCACACACAAACTAATCTTTAAAGAAACCATAAGTGGATTAAACTTTAAAATTCACATCCACACGCACACTGATTAATATTTGATATGTTTTCTTGTAACTGCTCCAATGGCTTATAGGACTTAAAGTTAATTGTTTGTTATTGTCGATAGCAGCTCTCACTCACTCACTCATACGTCCTGTTGTTCAACGAAGCTTATGCTTAAACGTTTATTATTAGCAGTATCAACACTCATACCTACTGTTGGCTAGTAAAACTTATGCATAAGCATTTATTATTACTAATATCAACACTCATACGCCCCGATAACCCATACGGCTTGTATTCAATTATTTATTACCGAATGCTATGATGAATCTAAGCGTTGATCACTTACAACACGTGTGAGAGATAACTAAAATTTGTAATAATTTTTATTATGCAAAAAAAAGAAAAAATCTTTCTTTCAGAAATTACACACTAAGAGTCACACTTACCGCACAAATTTCAAAATTAAAACTCTTTAAATTCCTCTTATCGAGATAGTAATTTAATGATTGTGAAGAAGAAGATGAGTATCCAATTAAAATGCTAGAAAGTAATTCACTGTTAAGTTAATTGTTTATATTTTTCAGCAAACACTTATTTATAAATAGGAAAAGTTATATGTGATATCACTATTGAGTTTGTAAACAACTTTATTGTTTTGCTTAGAATTGTAGTGAGAAATTTTTTTCCTTTCTTTTTTTTTTTTGCTCTTTATATATTTATATGTACATTAGCTTGAGCACATTTAACAAAAAAAAAAAAAACAATACCAAATTTTTTTTTTTTATTATTGATTTTTTTTTGTATTTATTATTATTATTATTAATAATTCTTTTTTGTTTTCTATTATTTCTTTTTCGTTTTTATTTTTTTGATTTTCTGGTTTAAAACTCACGCTTCACATTTAATACATATACACTAACCATATATAATACCCGTCTACGTATAACGTGTACGTACGTAGGTCGACATTAATAATACGACTGATGTAATGGCGAGCTTATCATTTATGCCGAACGAACCAGACTAGGACACAGGCCGGAAAAAACGGCTAAATAACATCATAACACCAACACAAAATAACCAAAGCCAGTCAGCTAACAATTCGGGATGCTCACTCACTTAACATACTATTGAGCTAAAAAGTTGAGAATACATACACAACACACAATCAAAACTCTCTGTTCTATGCAATAAGAAAATGTATACAAATAAAAAAAAAACAAAAAAGGAAAAGCAAAAAGCAAAGAAAACAAAAAAAAAACGAAAACGAAAACGTATACGTAAATGCTGTGAGTACGAGAAAGGTTTTAGGCAATACAGGAAAGAAGTAAAGAAAGACAAAAAAAAATTCAGCAAATCTTTGTGACAGAGCATTATACAGAATCGAATAACGATATAAAGAAAGAAAAGGAAAAAAAAACCGAAAAACGAAGAGAAAAAGAACTGGAACAGGACTGTGAAGCGCGCTAAAAAATGTAAGCAAAATTCCGTAGGGTTCTGTTAAAGCATTAACAACAACAACAATAACAAATCATAAGGAAATGACGTACATAAGAAGGAAATCAACTCCGAATGGCTTGAGAAGAGCGCGAGAGAAATGAATATCTCCGGGAGAATTATAAATAATCCAGAGAGAGAGAGAGAGATAATAAGCATTCAGGGGCCTCTATCTCGCTCTCCCTCTCTTTCTCTCACGTCTCTCTCTCTCTGTCAACATATACGTCAAATGAATACAGATAAGCCTTTATAAAGCTATCACCGGAAAGGTAAGAACAAAGATTAACTAAAGAATTTATTAAGAGGATTACTTTATTTAAAAATTCAATAAGATGGTAGGGTAAATATGCTTAATCAGGCTTGTCTTGCTTTAAGACAACATCCTCTCTCTCTCTCACTTGCTCTCGTTTGCTCTCTAATTATGGGTGTAATCCAACATGCGCAGTACTTGGCTAATTTTCAAGTTAATAAAATAAAACTATAATATTAGATGCGTGGCGAAAGTGTAGGAAGGAAAAACAAAACAAAAACAAAAACCGTTTATGAATATGAAAATACATAACGACTACTAAGCAAGAATAGAAGAAGTTTGCTAAGAAGAAGTGAGAAATAGAGATTAATATCACACGTTCTCTTTTAAACTTCTCTTAAACTGTAGTTATGTCTGGAATAGAGAGAGAGAGAGAGAGAGAGAGGAAGAAGATTTGCTCAATTCCATTAACATACTTTTAAAGAGCATTCCGTCATACATAGATATTTGCCTTTGACATCAATCCCTATAACATTTTCTCATCTACATTTGAGACCATTTTCACGAAAATGTCCCAAAAAAGTTATTTTTCTCTTCTCTTCATTTTAATTGTCCCAATAACAGCTATCTCTCACAGTTTGCTCTCCCGCTGTCTCTCTATATCTATATTCGCTCTCTGCCTATTTTTAGCCTTTCTCTTTGCAACAACAAGAAAAAGGAAAAATTTATTTTACATGCATATTTTTTTTCATATCATATTTTTGCAATCATCACATCACATGCACGTATACTGTCATAACTTTTTCTTTATAAATAACGTCATTTTTATTTCCTTCATTTCCCTTTTTTAACTGCTTATAATTATGTTAATAATCATATTATCTCTAGAATGTCCATCGTTATGCACACACAGACTATTACTACTACCACTACTAGTACATAAACACGCATTGCCTGTCATATACCTTTCGTTCGGTTCCTTAGGTTAAAGTTTAATACCACATATTAAAAATATTTCTTTATTATGCAAATAATTGGGCGAAGGATATTTTAATCCAGAGGTATATAATAATTATCGTTCTTTATGCGATGCATAAACATAAGCTATATGGATAGAGATTTCTTCTTCTTCTTCTTCTTCTTCTTCTTCTTTTTAAGTACATATTGCTTACAAAAAGTTTTTAATCGGATTTAATGAATAAAATTGATGGCAATACGAGTACTTAGGTGTTTTAACACAAAAAAGAAACGCTAGCTACTATCAGTTATCAAAATTATTACTCTTCACATATCGATATATGTTTGTATGTAATGTTTTGACTTTATTTGTAATATGTCTTAATAAGCTTAGCGGGTTTTGGGATTTTCTCTGCTCGCGCACACACGGCGATGATCAGGAAGAGTTACAGGGAAAGGCAGCAGTGTTGGCAAACGTTTGATTTGAAATGAAGACATCATGTATGGGGCATGGTTTCAATAGCGGGAAGCATGGTCAAACAACGAGGAATCACGGTAGTGTGTCGTGCGGCATGCAGGTAATTCCAGGACGAGTTGTTGGGAACACTGAGAAAGCTGTGTAGTCCTGTTAGACGACTTAATTGGTAGACAAATCTCTTTTATTTTTGTAGAACACGTGCCCTGGACGTACAAGAACATAAGCTCAACACAAGCCACATTACGTCGATGCTCAAGAATATAGAGGCCTTTGGACACACTTTTGTCATCCATGAGCATCTGAGCCTCCGTGGGACATTTTGCGGAATTAGATCCCTTTGAGATAATTTTCGATGACTTATCCGAGCAATAGTTGGGCTATAACCGGTAAGAAGTACTTTCGCATGAACACAATTCCCACCAGGAGAAGTCCAGCGGTGGCCAGTCAATATCACCGAAACGGGACATTACATGTTCGGAAAATCTCCCGTGCAATAACGCTCAACTGGGACGTGTTGTGTGGCGGGTGGCACAGTCCTCTTGAAATTACAAATCTTCAATTTCACACTAACAGAAAATTAGCACTCGTGTGCCTGTAGCAATGAAAACACACTCTTGCCATTTTCAAAAAAGTAGGGTAGTCCAAGAATATTTCGACTTATTACTTGAGAATTTTTGCCGCTTCAGACGCGACAATTTTGCTTATTGACATATCCGGGAAGCGAAAAATGCGACTAAAGAAAATTCGATGCGAAACAGTTGTCGTCGAAACGCTCTTATTCAACCACCCAATCAGCGTCTCCGCTACGCATCGCTTAGTCAGCCGGCTTCGGTTCCTTTGTTAGCTGAATTTTGCAAGGATGGAAATGCAAATCTAAGTACAAGGTCATGATGTGTCGTAAGATTGACCCATACACCTTCACTAACAAAATCAATAGTCTCGGTCAAGCGAGCATTTCAATGATGTGCGGACCTCAGCACAAATCTCTTACAAAATCCAATTTTTTCAAATTTCTTCGCAATTTTGCCTATAGTGCCCTCAGATGGACAATAATTTACTGCATGCAACATAACCTACTAAAGAATCAAAATTTTTGTTTGTTGCAAATTTTTACTATTTTCACCCGTTCATCGGATGTTAAACGATCCATATTGTGAAATGGAAAATATTACACTAAACGTGTGAAGCCCTGGATGACAATCCTGTTTAGCATACGTTGCTAAAACACGATTGCTAAAAGTGGACCACAAAAAGCCTAAACCTACTTCAACTTTTTCAGGTCTGTCAGATCTGTTTCGGATTCCATTTGGCGAAAAGCTGCCGTCTTTTGAGATGTTCCAAAACGGGAGCTAATTTTCGATTCTAGCGAAAGAGACGAGTACCGGCAATTTGCGAAGTAGTACTGCATCTGGCTAAAGGACCAGTTATCAGAAAAAACAGCGTCAGGAGAATTTCGCGTACGGGTGCGGAAAAACATCGCCTTCTGTGTTTTCCCAATTTTCTTTAATATCTCCATAAAACTTTAAAACAGGTGAAGTGGCCATTGGCATAATAGAAGAACTGAACAGAGTAGTTGCGCTTACATGCTCGCAATTAGTGATGAAATGTTTATGTAAAACGATCAAAACAAAAGGAGATAAATTTTCTTTTGATAAATGAAACCTTAACGAGACAACGCAGCGGTCAGCATTTCTTTTAGCGAGACTAAGACTTAAACGCCGCCTATAGCGAAAACACAAAAAAGTTTTATAAAGTGCCAAACCTCAAACAAACAGGCACGCAGATGGCTGGCAAAGTTCACATCATTTTGATCGTTTGTTTGCAAGTTGCAGTGGTTCCAGTTACGCTACTTTTATTGTTCTCAAAACAATAGAAAAATCCGAACACGATTCGTGTCTTAATTAAATTTTTGATCAAAAAAAAAAAAGAAGAAAAAGAAAAAGAAGAAACACCACTCACTGGCGGCATTAACTTGAACGGTGTGAGGGGAACTTTTCTCCGTCAAAGACAACAATTTGTCAGCGGTTTGTTAATTTTAAAAAGAATCGTATAGACGCCGAGGACGCTAAACGCAATAGGCGCGCAAGAATGTTGCAGCAAAAAAATTTTGCAAATTTCCAAGGACGAAATGTAATGTGTCAAGAGGTGTCAAGAGCTGACCTCCCACAAGGATATCAAAAGGCAGGTTATTTACTATTTAAGCATGAGAAAGATATTTTCAAATATTTCTGCCACAACGTCAAAAGAATATCTTCATCCTGCATACGCTAAAGAATGAAACACGAATCCGGCGTCATGCTCCCAAGGCAAAGTGCTAACAACCGGCTAAGTAAAGAGGATGTAATGAATATTACGCAAAGGAAGGAAAAATATTGCAATCGTGCGCTTGACTTACGGCCACCGGAGTTTGGAATTTGCACGGTATGCTATTCATCGAGTACTTTAAAAAAAAAGAACAACCAGTCCTAGTCAAGATTATGATATACTTCTGGAGGAGGAAATTTCCAAAAGAAGCGGCGAAGAAAAAAGTGCTTTTTCACGAAGACATTGCACTGCATCCCAATGTCAAAATTGCACGAATTCAAGTTTTAATGACTACCACATGCAACGGATATCCCAGGTCTTGTCCCTAGTATACGTTACATGTTTGCAAAACTCTCTTTGCCGCATAGTCGAGTAGATAAGAGTCGTGACTACGAGGTCCAAGTTCACAGGGTCTGATAGAAATTTGTTTTGGCCATGCTCTGTCGCAGATGTAATGATTGCCCCCTCGATGAACGCACGCACAACACTTACTAACTAGATACACCGACAATAGACTACGGCGGCTCTCTTCCTTCTGACTTTCATTGTCTTACATACCAAGTTGCTGTTCGTGGGTTCAAATATTGCTGCGGTTTGGTCAGACTTGCTCGCAGATTAAATGGTTGCTTAGTCGATGAACGCACAGCACTTACTAACTAGATACACCGACAATAGACTACGACGGCTCTCTCTTGGCCTTCCTCCTTCGACGCTGCCTTCTGACTTTCATTGTGTTGCATACCAAGTCACTGTTCGTGGGTTCAAATATTGATGCGGTTTGGTCAGACTTGCTCGCAGATTAAATGGTTGCTTAGTCGGTGAACGCACAACACTTACTAACTAGATATGTCGACAATAGACTACGGCCACTTCCTCTTGCTCTTCCTCTTCCTCTTTCCCCATTTTCTTCCGACCTTCATTGTGTTGCTGTTCGTGGGTTCAAATCTTCACGCAGTTTGGCGACACTTGATCGTAGATATAGTGCCCGTTTAATCGATGAGGTCATTAAACTTTTTATTAATTTTCTTGTTTGTTTGCTGTTGGACGCATAAATATTTACTTAGCAAATCTCTCCAAAATTTCGTATTATTTCACTGCTTTACGTTTTTTTTTTCTTAAGCGGCTATAGTGCTATGACCCTTTATACATACTTTTCAAGTACGAAATGTGTGGCCTTATGGGTGAAATAAATTGATTTCCTCGCTCAGGCAGAGGGCCATAAGTATCAAGTATTCATTTCTAGGTATCGTAAAACTTAAGGACATTAATACGCAGCCATCGTTAAATATAATAATCAAAAAGGAAAAAAATATATATATATATTTTTATATATATATATACATGTATTTATATATATTTTTTTTTTTTAGCACTTTTAAATAAATATAAAAATCCGGTAAAATATTGATAATCAAGACATTGCCATAGTGCTCAAGATTTATTTATTTTTTTTTTTGTTTTTTGTTTCAAATTGTTGTTCTTGCATTAATTTTTCACATTTTTCTTTCACCATTTAATCCAGAGAAACTTTATTAGCAATTTTGTGTGCTCAATGCGCGCAGTGAGCCGCTGCTATCCGTCAATCTTCTCTTTGCACCATTGAGCACACGAAAAATTGAATAACAAAAATAAATCTTTATCAATTCAACGAATATATATTTTTATTAGATCCTAAGCATTTTTCCATAAACATAACACGCGCACATACGTTTACGTACGTACGCTATGGCGAAACGAATAAGGAAAGCAGTGTTAAAATAAATATAGTTTTACATTAAAAAAAAAAAAAAAGAGGAAGAAGAAGAAGAAGAAGAAGAAGTACAAAATGAAAAAAATAAAAAAAAGGAATTTGTGCAATAAAAAATATAAAATAAAATAAAAATATTCCGTGCACATGAAAATCTGTGTGAAAATAAACCGTGCATACGAAAGTGTATTCCTTTATATACGTTTATGTATATATCTATGGGTATGCATACGCGAAGATAAAACTTTATTTGAAAAAGTATACAACTATCTCGCTCTAAAGAATAACAAGTGAATGCTTTCCATTCTAATGTAAAGACAGATGCTTACCAGTAAATCCCTCAACATATGCCTGAATGCCAACTAAGTTACCTTTCTTTCTTTCTTTCTTTCTTTCTTTCCTCGTCGAAAAGAATTTTCCAATGCAAACATATTTACATGGACGCACTGATATGTTTCGAAATTCACGGAAGAGAACGAACTTAAAGTAAATGGAAAATAAAAACTAAAAAATAAATATATACCGCGCGCACACACATACACACACACACACACACACACACGCATACCTAATCTCTAGAAGAATATCTCATAATATGCCTGACGATATATAAAAAGTCGATTTCATTTTATTTTTACCTGATATAGAAACTAAAAAAAAAAGAAAAACTTATACTTAACTTAAGGTAAAGAAGACGGGAAGATAAGGAAAGATGGTATTCGGTATGTTAAATCAAGACTGTTTAATTTTTTAAGCGGCTCAAATGTTACGCGATTTATTATAGACATAATGTAAGTTTTTAACGGAATGCATAGCGAAGTGTTTTACAAATGTGAAGCATCATTGACAAGCAATCTTTGCGCACCTTAGCCGAAAATTCTTTTTCATTTAATCTTACTTTTAAAGATTTATTAGACTTTTAGTTAATGTTTTGTTGTTCTTTCTAATAGATAAGCATTTCTATTCTATGTGAACGACCTTTCATACTCATTGCAGACCTAATGAAATAAACAGTAGCTCTAGGTCTTTTTATTAGGCATTTTCTTGGCTTAAAAAGCCAAAGTAACACTGCCCCCTTTCCCTAGGCTTTCTATATGAAAGGTCTTTCATTCTACGCACCACAATGAAGTGTATAGATTGGTGGTAGGGACTTACTAAACACCTGAAGAAATCCCTTCCTTTTTGTTGTTGCCATGTAAATGAATTTTCATATTCATCAGAGGTGTATAGATAACTGGAACATTCCGGCAGGTGACTGTCCTCCTCCTCTTACACACATGAAGAAATATTTCACTTACCTGAAGCTTCTGAAACAATCGAATTTGATCGTTTGCTTCGCTCTCCCTGCATAAAGCACTTTTTCTATCCTCTATGTGTAAAATGTATGATTACATAGGTGGACAAATGGACAGATGGACGGACGAACGGGCGGACATGCTTAGGAATCTGTGACTGTCCAAAAATTTATATACTTTGTGGAGTTTCTTAAGATTGCTTTTGGGCATTTAAAAGTGATTATAATATTGGGTAGGCATAGCCAATATTTCTCATTTTCGTGCAGGTGCTGCAGCCTTAACCACAGAATAGATGTTTAAATTCGTACCGATTTATCTGCTGAAGTTTACAAATATTGAGAAAACAAAGAATTTTTTACTCCTTTTGAAACATAGAGATATTCCGATTTTACCTGGCATTGTAGACGTGTCCTGCAACTGACTTGCCCATCTTGCGTGAAAAAGCTCCCAACGTTTCTGAAAAATTTGAAATCGATAGCTTCATTTTTTTGGTCACGAGAACGTTTCCAACACATATTACATAGACGGACAGACAGCCATGCTTGAAACGATTTGAAGAAACTAATCCTGCTCAAGAATTTATATATACCCTGTGTGGTCTCTGATGCTTCGTTCTGGACGTCTCAAACGTTTAAACAAAATAAATATACCCCTGACCCCTCAGTGCCATTTTGCGTGCAAGAGCTCTTAATGTTGCTGCCAAATTTTAAGTCGAAAACTGCATTTTTGTGGTCAGGAGAAGGTTTCCAACACGCATTACATACGCGGACTGACAGACAATGTGACAATCGAACAGGTAGACAGGCTCACAGACGGACGTCATAGATTCAAAATTTGATGCTGATTAAGTATATATACACTTTGTGGCGCCTGTGAAGCTTCTTACTGGGCGTTGGAAACGCTTTGACAAATAAGTATACCCCTCTCCTCTCAGTGCCGTTTTACGTGCAAGAGGTCCTAACGTTTCTGCCAAGTTTTAACTCATCGCTGCATTTTTGTGACGAGGGGAATGTTTACAAGAGACATTACTTGGAGGGGCGGACGGACAATGTGACAACTGGAAAAATAGATAGGTTGATGGACGGACATCATTAAACCGATTCAGAATTTGATGCTAATCAAGAATGTATACACTTTGTGGCCCGTCTGAAGCTTCCTTATGGGACGTTGGAAACGTTTTGACAAATAAATACACGCAACATCTTTCGGTAGAGGGTATAAAAATAACTATACTTCATCAGGATTGATTCGATATATAAATCCATAACAGTGTTACGGAAAACTCACATCCAGTTCATTCCAACTAATTGAGTTTCCCAGAAAATAAATTCCCAAAAGCCCACCAAAAACCAAAAGCACATTCACGGCGTGTCATGAAGCTCACGGCGGACGAAATAGATTGGCGGAGAAGCGGATTAACGGATTGAAAATGAAGCCATGAACTTAGAAAATAGTAATTTGCTTGTAAAAATGTGTTTGAACAGAATATTTGGGGAAGGGAGAGAGAGAGAGAGAGAGAGAGAGAGTCAGTCGAAAAGAGAAAATTTGTGTCGAGAAGTCGAGAGTATTGTTGAAATAGATTGTAAATAAATCCGACCCTCAACCAAATTGATTGCAAATAAAAGAATCTTGAAGTGTTATTTCGCTTAAAAAGAAGATCCACGAATTAGTGATACAAAGCGTATCAAGAAAAGAATTTCTTGCTTTAAATATGTATCTTAACTATTCTTCTTCTTCTTATAATTATCTACCTTTAGGAAGAAACAATTAGAACAGAATTAAATTGTAATTATGTGCATAACGTTATGGAACTTCAGTTGAGTTATTTCAATTTATCTCTAATTAATTCAATTACGTTATCAATTCCTTTGATCGCACTACGCATTCGATACGATGCCTTTACGCATAAAGCATTATTGTTATGTATAAAAAAAAAATATATATATACTTCTCCGTATATGTCATTATTAATTTTTATTTATTTTTGCATAAGAAAAGTTTTCCTTTTGTTTTCAAAATCATTTCCGCTTTACTTACATAACTTAACCTGGCGGCAAATTGAAAGAAACAACGAAGATTACAATGCCAACGTCATTTCAAATTCTTATGCGATATAAACTTACAAACATATATACACACACACATACATACATACATACATGTATACATACATACACATGTTCAGGCTTTCATAAACATATACTTATACATATATATATATATATATATATATATATATATGTGTGTGTGTGTATATATATGTTGTGGAAAAAGTACACACATATATAAATAAATTCATTCATATGCACATATTATTTTGTGTGCATATGCAGAAGATGAAGAAACGCAATGAAACTTTGGAAAACTGAAAATATCCGCAAAAAAAAGTCTGAATCCCAGCGTCGAATGTTGTTCGTACTGCTAGCTGCATGTAGGTAGTATTTCATTCTTTCGTTTATATGCCAGCCTATATGTGTATGTATTACATAAAAAATCCTACTACACACTTATATATGTATACGTAAAGCACAAACAGCATACAAGTTAATAGAGCACATGAAGTTATCCATGCACCTGAAAACTGGTAACTGTGGAGGCAACTTTGAATTGTTCGTAACAAAACAATTAAGAAAGTAAATACGCATTATTGTTATTACTATTATTTAAAATTCTCACGTTTCCCTTCTCTTATATGAAAAAACAAAAACAAAGCCAACAAGAAAACAACACCCATAAAATTATCCGAGATATATACCTATAATTTAAATACGATCTGAAAAAGACGTGAAAAAAGAAAAAAAAAAAAAAAGGAAAGGAAAGGAAAGGAAAGGAAATCATCGTACGTTCCTTAAATGTTTATTATTCGATACGCGTAGTAATCCCAACTCGCAAAACAACGACTCATACATACATTACATGTCAACTGCAAAAATTTTCGCTTATTAAATGATTGTGTTTCCGCATTTTTGCAAAATTTTATTTACATATCTTTACTATGCTGGAGGTATTCTCTCGTTGTAACATCATTTGTCACGGAACGGTAGGAACAAAAGGGAAGTTTTACTAGTCCCAAGTCAAGTACTTTAAAACCCGTCACTGGCTTGTGTAGGATTTATGTCTGTTTAGGGATTCGATTTGCAGATCGCATATCCTACCGCTCGATATGTATATGTCTATATATATATATATATGTTCAGGAGGGAACTGCAAATTTTCCACGAAACGTAATATCACAACTACCTGCTCGCATATGTTCTTCTTTGTCCTTTCCATTGCAAGAACAAAAGAGTTGCCATGTTTCGGAAGCATTCGGGCCTAGAAAGAAGAACTCTGGTAAGGTATCTATACAAAGGTAGGAAGGAAAGCAACAACTTCGTAGCCTCAATTTATTGTCAATAAATGGCGTTAGACAACATTAGGCAACATTACCCTTCTCAAGGGCTTGTCAAGGGTAAGAGCCCATAAATAGTTAAAGATTAAAACACTATTGCTTATGTTAGTGCAGTTGAAAGTAATTGTGTTTTCCTCAAATTCTAATACAACAAATTCTGTTTACAACATCGCTCCTAACCGCTGATAACGTTTCATACGCTTTTCAAAAAGTTTGTGGTATTTGGGGTTTGGGTGGGTTGTGGTGAAGGTGTGTCATCAAAGGAGGGAGACCATAGGTAAGGTAGGGTACAAAATGGGGCCCAAGGTTTATGGTCTGCCCGTTCAGTAAGTACAATGACACGTCCGACTTCCGATCCTCTTTAAGTGGCACTTAAAATCAGCCCCAAAAATAATAAAGTCAGTAGTTCGATAATCAGCCATACAGTGAGGATTGCCAAGAACACTTTTAGTTACATCAAAGTTTTTCCTTTTTTGAAACAAGCACTAGCCCCCTGAATTTTAACGCTTCGTCGTCCAAGAAGCACTCCTCTAGTTATCAAAATCAATAGGACGCAAATACGCTCGTTTGCTGTCAGGAAATAATGGTCGGCTCCATCAATTTATCGTGAAGTCGATGAAATTCTTGAAGATATTAAACAAGGTTGACACTTTCGAAACCGTGGCATTCTCACGAAACTCATCATCGTTCATCAAAAAGCAGCACTGATCAATAATGGTATGTTAAAGATTTCCCTCCACAGAAAAGAGAAAAACATCCAATATTTGCGTGAAATATTGAATAGTCTAGTTATATAAAGGTTTGCACCCTATCATTGTGTAGTTTCGTTTATACACAACTGGTGATCTCATCTGAAAATACAGAAAACTTTAGCGATTCGAAAATCTTAAGTGCAACCAGTTCGGATACAGCAATTGTCGGAAAAAAAGCTTAAGAAGGATAACTTGGATAACTTATAGTTTGTCCAAAGAAATTTGCCAGGAAGTTGGCCATAGGTCCACTAGACGAAATATCGCCGAGACCCATTCTATACCTCAGAAGGTGTAATAGAATTCACGAAGTGTTCCCTTTACCTGATATATCGTCACTTGTATTCGATGTCGATATGGTGTCCATCAGGCATGGGTAATCGCCGGCCCGCGGTTTGTGATGTCGTCAACACTCGCGCGCTAAATTCAAAACTTAAAATAATTCAATTCACCCTCACATGGCTATGCTATAAATGGATTGACCTCCCCATCGATGCAGCTGTGAAGTTGTCAAGGGTGAAATAGTGTTTATTTTTTTGTTGTTGCTTTTCTCTCTTAATTAGGCCAAAAAATGAACTGTTTCAAAAGAAGCAAAATTGATGTAAAGCCCTGAATTTTTGATATTACTTGGACTTTGAAATATTTATTCACAAACATAGAGCAACATAGAGCTGCAAGCAGACATAAATTTCGAAGCAGCTTTCCATTGAATTACATCCTTATTATGATGTAATAGCAAAACAATGCTCAGTTTATCGTTTGTTGGTAATTCATTCGGCCTGTTCTGGCATCCGCCGTGATATGAAAATTAAAATTGCTACCGCTAGGGCAAAAAGTTCTCAGCCCCCGTGTACATACGGAATGAGTGAAATGAAAATTAAAATTGACTGATATGAAATTGAATGATATGAACATTAAAATTGACCCGTTGGTGAAAAGAGTTGCCTGACTCTGGTATACATGCACATACATATATATATATATATATATATATAGAGGTGGGTAACCATTTTTACCACCGGCCCAATTTCATTTTTCATATAACGGCCAAAACACATTGCATGTGTATATATATATTAGTCGTGTTACAGCAGCCAAAGGGAGGTCTCGCGATTCGGCAAACGCGGAAAAATACAATAATAACAGTCGTGCGAAACGAAGTGATTA
>KK503248.1:5716-19320 GCA_000688735.1 Glossina austeni | reverse complement strand
AAAATTTTTTTAATTGGTTTTCACTGATTGTATTATATGTGGAGTTCTTTAAGAAGTAACCTTGAGTTTGTTTTGAATTTTATTCAATTTACTCCAGAGCGAGTTCAATAGGTTTTAGTTTACTGCGCATGCGTGCAGGCGTTTTCTTTTTTTTATTCTACGTTATTCTACGCTTCATTCTTCTTTTTTAATGTGTTCTCTTCCGTAATCATAGGTCGTTCACATGTCTTAACAAAAGTATTGTAAAGTATTTAGGGAGGTCTCACTCTGTCTCTTCTTCCTCTTGATGTATGCACAGTTAATTGACAGATGGTCTGCTGTTTGGCTATAATATGAAAGTTAATTGCGCAGTGTGCGTTGTTTACATGTTGTCGAATTAAACTTCCTGGTCTGAAGATAACTTGTTGATAACTATCATTAAGCGTGTCAATGCGACCTTCGTTTGTGTGGGAAAATTGCAAAAATTAACTTTATTGGATTGCGTTTGTTTACGCAGGTGGAAAATGCGAAAACAACAAAGCGTAAAAAGTCGTTAAAATTTCTGCTTGCAAAAACATCCCAGGATATAGGAAAATTGTGGAGATCAGAGGATGCTATTTTAATTTTCAAAGTATTCGCTATAAACTTATTAATGCGTAGATCCACCCCTGATTAGGGAAGTTAACTGAATTCTTGTAGCAAGCGGATCAACTGTGGTAACGATTTTAATATAATGATCCCGAAAAAAAATAACTTCTGAGTATAAAGTTCCCACCTTTTCGCTCATTTGCTGTACTAATTGTAATTGTTTCTAACATTCTTTAGCGATTTTGTCGATTTTCACTAAAAACGTCATTCAGTCATTGCTTTAATCTGTACTGTGATGCAATCGGTTGTATGCCTAGCGTCCGTTTGAAAGCTAGCACACCTTTAAATCGTTTCTGAAGATCAGCGCGACGCCAACTCCATGATATAGTTCATCCAATAAGTTCACTATAAGAACAATACTTTTTAAACCAACTTTTCCTTCAATTAATTCCTGAATTGCTCCAAGTGTTCGAATCACCAGAGAGGCTATTTTAGCTTAATTTATATTCTAAAAGTATTTCAATACCAATTTCATGATGCTCGAAACAATAAACGCCTGAATATTTTCTCAGCAATTGTCTTAGTCCCAAAAATCTCATTCCACTTACCCGAAAAATGTGTTGAACTGCAGGGACAAGAACGCGCAGAGAACACACTAACCAATTCGCAGTCAATGAACAATTTAACCTATTTTGAATAGAACTTCGCCGTAGGTGCATATGGGGAACCGAGAGATATTTACATCGGATTCGTGATCCGTGCTTTAAAAGTTAATATTTGTTTGGTGTCTTCACTATTTAGTCACTATGGGCAGTCTTGCAAGTAAGTCACGTACATTTTCTATATCGCCAATGGATCAAAATATACATCGAATTGGAGTTTGGCTCCCATCATCAATTGTCATTCTTATGGGTATTTACTCAAGGTCTTACAAACGAAAGGATGAAATCAATGAAACCACATTTTACTGGCGCACGTATGTAAATTAAACACTCCATCCTATCCACTCCAGCCTATCCAGTATGCAAAGAAATTACTCGTAAATAAAGGAGAGCGACAGCAAGAGCTAACTACTTTGGTCAGTTGTCTGATGATCGAAATCGAAAACAAATGACAGACATGCGAAAAGATAAGAGGAGCAAACAACAACTTTCAATAAATGGAGGGTGATATTTCGTGAATAATGATTATTATAATTGGGAGAGAAAAGTGAAACAAGGCATGGTGAATATCTGAAGAAAGAAAACCTTTTTTTTTGGTGACGTAATTTTAAAATGAAAAAAAGTAAATCATTAAAAATACTCCAATAAAATGATGTAAACAATTTTCATTCTCTTTAATAATTGGATTTTCAAGTTAATAATGAAAAGTCAAAAGCGATCATTTCACTTTTGCGATGGCATGCGATATGGGTCAAACGAATTGAGACAAGAGTCACTTTAATATTTATGCGGTCAGAGCATAATGTTACCAACCGACTAACAAAGCCAAAAACACAACCGAGCAACTATCCAGCTATCCATCGCTTTCAAGGCGACTGCTGAATAGTTGACGCTTTAATTTGCTCGAGATCTGAGTTTACATACATATATTATATAGTAAGTAACGTGACGTTTCACATATGGATTTTGTTGTGAAGCACCGATTAATTCTCTCACTTAATGCATTTATTCATATTTACTTAAGCGCATGTTTTCGCCTTAAATCATAAACCTCAATAGCTTTAGCCGTTGCTGTGTTGTTGAATGGCTTTTAATTTATGCGACAGACAATTCGCGCAGATTTTGAAACGAATCTTAAGAAATAAAGAAATAAACAAAAAAAAAAATAAATAAATAAATAAATAAAAAAGAGCGGATGCATTATTTAGCGTTTAATGCACATTTATCGTTGAAATTGTTATAGTTGTTGTTGTTAGTTTTTTATTTATGTAGATTTTCTAAATTACTGTAAATGAAATCAAAATAGATTTTATGCCCATGCTCTAAAATACAATGAAATTATATATAAGACTTGTACCGAATTTTGTTGAGCACGTACGACTAGTTAGCAGACGATGTATTATCCCGTATATATTGCATATATATTGTGTAGTTCAAAACGTATGTCAAATTAAAACCATACCCCAAGGTATGTAAATGTGAACCCAGAGCTTGTTTAAAGTTGATTTTTTTTTTTTTTTTTCAGCTGGTACTTCTAGCAACAACAAGTTGTCGTAATACCAACGCAAAAATACTTTACACGCAATAAAGTTTTCTTTGCGTCATGTCATAACTAGGGATGAAAAATGAATTTATTTTAAGAATCCCAGAGGTAAATTTCAATGATAGATCTTGGCATACCATTCGTATCGACGAAGACACTGGATGGCTTTGGTAGGAAGATAATATTTTCTGCTTAGTGGGACGAGAAGAATGCGGTTTTACGATTAGCTGGTAAAGCCTGGTGAAACGTTTAACAACAAACGCTTCCAACAACGATTAAACGATTCGAACTGTTGGCTGTTTAAAAAACGAGCGGATTATTAAAAAAGGCAGCTTTAAGACATTTCTTTAACATGGCGTCCATCCATCCATCCATAGCCAAATTCGGCTCGCGATATATTGGAAGCACTCAATTAGAAAATGTTAACCGATGTGGCTTATTCACAAAACCCGAGCCTCTCCGATTACCACTTTTTAGCATCGAACGGGAATGTGCTTCTCTAGCAGCGCTTCACTTGTTACAAATATGTGCGAAAACCGCCTGATAACTGGTTTGCCTCAAAAGAGAAACAGGCATTTGTGTAGCTAGCGGTGGGCTACTGCTTCTGATAGAATGTTTAAATTATTTTGTTTAAAAACACTCCGGTTTCACATTTACATATCTGATGAGGCTACACTAGAGTAGCTTTGTTAGTTGAATAAAAAATTTCGGATATTATTTATTCAAATATATTATGTCATGAACTTTTGGTTTGCAATGCTTTTACGTTTGATATAGCGCTCTTATCGTGTCAACATACGATCGATCTCTTGATCAACGAAATTAGTGATAAAATTTTGTTTAACTTACCTACTGTGATATGCTTTCAATCACATTGCTTTGATTTTTTTTTTTTTTTGCAACAAAAGGAAAATCATTAGTTAAAAATTTTTGAAAAAAAAAACTATTGATAAACCTTTTTTTAACAGCTGTCGAATGGTACAATAAATGTTGTAAATAAAAAAAAAAAAAAAAATTAATTACTCAATAATTATTTCAATTTGCAGAGAATTTTACTTGAAATCACTTATTGCAAAATAAATTTTCGTTGTCTGGTTTAACAAAAGCTTACCGCGAATATCGCGGGAAACGATTAAAGCGTTTTATTTCTCATAAAGTAAACAATAAAAGTGATTAGTAACAGATATCGTTAGAGAGGAAAGCTAAGTCAACAATTTTTTAAATACCCGCCGATAGCTATCATGGTTAGCGAGAAGTATTTAAATATAATTAGAAATAAATGCTAGACCTAGTTTTTTTACAGTTGATTAAATTAAATTAAATACAATTAAATTAACATTACATTTGGTTGTTAAAAGATATTTAAAGTTGATTATTGTTTATTTTTTATTAATATTATTTTTTATTGTTTTAAGACTATTTTAAAAATTTTAAATATTTACGCTAATAACAACGGTTATACTCTATACCGCTTGGGGTACAAAAGTATCGAAAATGAGTTGAGATACCAATCGATTCAAAATCCCTTTTTAAATCGATGTAAACTTCTCTGTCCGTAGGTCTGGCTATTCTTGTTGTTTTCTTTTGTTTAAACTACAATTTTTGAGAAATTTTCATAAAATTTGTACACTCACGTGTTTTGGCCCATGGATGAATGCAATCGCAAATAGTTCGGACCGGACAACTTTTTCAACTATTGACCATATTTGCGATCTCGTTATATAAATAACTACAGATGTCTGAGAGGTTTTACGTGGGTACACTACAATGTCGGTCTTACACCACGGTAACCAATGGAACATGGGTTAATTTAGCTTAACCGGCGCACTCGAGAGAATTACACAATCCCTATGAGCTAGGCGTCTAAACTACACTGGAGAATCTAGATATGTTTATTATGTATGGCTCAATAAACCCACTCTGGTAAATGTTGAGGCTTACCATCGCCTCTAAATTATTCGCTTTTGCAATGATAGAAACCACAGCCCTCACAACGCCCCCCGAAGGCCCGTATCCAGCAGTCAGAGCTCACATTGTGGTTAACTGCTGCATTCAAAACGAGGACTGGACATACATGCTTCCACCGCGGCTTCCACATGGACGTAAGTATGCACGCTTACCTGGCAAGCACTAATCTGCAGTAAGCCAATGTTGTCACTTCTACCTGTAGGTACACGTGACATAGTGAGTGGGCTCCTGACCCCCGTGGAGCTTAAAGTTAGACTATAAAGCACTTTGCATTGCTTTACGCGACATATTCACTCTTGCCTTGGGATTAACCATATAATCCCCGCTAGCCAAAAGCGAACTACCCTTCTTCAAGATATATTAGCATGGGATGTTACATACGACATGGCGGGCGATACCATGCTCTCTACTATTACTATATCAAAGTATTTTTGCGCAATCAGTTACCAGCTGGTTTTGGGTCGAATTTCCTTCATAATAATAGCTTATGAGAATAAAGTGTTTCTTCCAGCGAACCCCTAAGCTACCTTTTCAGGAAACTTGTCGCCAAGTTATAGATAATCCAAGCTTTAAGCTCTCGTTCGACGGTCGAAACCGTTTCCAGACATCACCGCGAGGAGGTGAGAGCTTCGGTACATCTATGCTCCCCCAAAACCCTGGTTTACAACCATAAATAACCATAAATAACTGCAAGGTGATGTAGTGCATTTAAAGGTGGACCGTGGTGTCCTATAGTGTTTTTATTTGTTTTTCGATTGAAAATATATTTTACTATCGCAAACGATATTGTCAAAATAAACTATCCGGAAGCTGTTCAGATATATGTGCCCACATGTCTATCTCCTCCTTTTTGTTTAATTGATCTATTTTCCTAACTCAACGCTGGTACAAAATTTAGGCACAATTGTCACACCCAACATACAAGTCAATGTAAAAGATGTCCTGGTAGGAATCACGGATAGGGAAACTACTGAAAAACTACTTCGATATTTTTGATTTATTAATTTGTCCGACAATCGATATCAATACTAACTAATATTCATTTCATTGATACCTAATTAAAGAGAGACTGCAGCATTGATAATTCAAAGCAATTGTTATATTTTGTATAATCATTACCGATGGATGCCAAAACGTTTGCAACGCCCAGAAGCACCAGAGCGCGCAAAGTGTATATGTTCTTGATCAGCATCAAATTCTAAATTGATTTAAGCACGTTCGTCTGTCCGTCCGTATAATGTCTGTTGTAAACAATCTGTTGTCAAATAGACCAAGCTCTGAATTGTCAGTCGATAAAGAGTTCCATGGAAAGATCTGAAAGACGTTTATGGTCTTATTTGCATATCGGTCTCAATGCAAAGTCAATAACAAAGACAGTTCGAGGACTGCCGATGTCATATTGTGACATTAACTATGCCGAGGTTTTACAAGACTTTATGGGAACTGACAAATCACATGCATGTACACAAGCCAATAAAACAGAAAGGAAAAAAAGTAGAACAAGAAACGATGATCGTTTCGTTCATACCACGCATAATTTTGCAAGAACGGTACACTACTTGTTGTACAGGCTAGTTAGTGCGGATGTCTGTGATATGCAGAAGAGTTTAAAATAAACCCACCGCTTATTATACCGATCGATTCAGAATCATAACCTGAATTGATCTAAGCTTGTCTGTCCGTCTAAAGTCTATCCATGTAAAATTGTGTTCAAGCTACAGGTCGCAATTTTTAAGATATTCTGATAAAATTTGGTAAAGGCACGTGTTTTGGCCAAAGGACAAACGCTAGAGAAAATGGTTCGGATCGGTCCACTTCTCATATAACGCTATATTCTGAGAAGTCGTTGTATGGAAAAAAATTGTAATTTTCAAAATTTGTCAGCAAAAATGGCATTCTAAGTTTGCTATGGAAACTTTGGGCCGGCTGGGACAATTTTCGAACCACTTTCATATAATGAAAACTGAAAATCATGCCACAAAAAGCTATAATTTTCAATCCTTCATAATAGTAATTTAACATAAAAAGGTTAACTGTACCAAATTTCGACTACTAAGAGTTTTCACGAAAATTGAGCCTTTGTAGAGCTACTAGTCTAGTAAAGTTTTAATATATGATAATGAAAATTGCCCCGTAATAGTAATTTCATACACAAATGAACTCTACAGAAATTGGACCATCTATGCCTATTTTTGGATCCTGTCCTATGTAAGGATTGAACTTGTACTGCACGTTAAGTTATTTCGTAGCTTACATTCGGCTAATGACTTGTTCTGTATAATTAATGAAATACATTGCGCTTATCTTAAAAAAAAAAGTACATGTTTCTGGTTACGTTTTCCTCTAAAACAATATGGTAGCGCGGCTGCCCTTTGTATTTCCCCTTCTGGGCGTTTGGCTTAAATTTGGGTTCTCTGACTTCTGCCGTTTTCCTTTGATAAAAGTATACCTTTGCGCTTGTAGCGAATAGATTAAAATAGATCTTAACAAACTGGCATTCCGCCTACATAATCTTAAGAAATAGTATAACTTATTATTATAGCTACATGCCTTAATTCGCTAAAATTTAAAATTGTGAATCCATCGAAATGCGATAAATGGAAAAGCTTCTCGTCATAGCAAATATAATTTTCGAAACGCTTTTTTCTTTTTTTTTTGCATAAGGAATTTTACGTGTAAGTAGTAAAATTTATTAAGTGTATAACTATATAATGGATAATGTGTAAGCGTGTGTATACTCATGTTGTTCAAACAAGATACATATCCTAAGAGTTGCTGGGTAAGTATTTAGTAAATATTTCTTTATCATGTACTACCACTAGCGAAATGCAAACGATGGACAACTCTTCGCCTAAACGGATGAGGAGGAAACATATGTTTTGTCATGACTGTCTTTAGCTGAGACTGATTTAAAAGCTATTTATTTATTTATGTTTCTATATTTCCTCTCTTTGTCTTAAGAGCCTTTATAGCACCCAACGTAAACAAATGTGTCAATAACTTAACTCGCATTGCGTTGCATTGCATTGTTGTCTAGATCGGTGAACATTCACGCAAACTAAGTGTCGTTGTATTGTAATACTCGAGTTTATATTGTAAATCGCTTTTGTGTCTTAATAAAACCGCGTTTATTTATAACACTAACATCACAACATCAACATCAACAACAACAACTGCAGCAACAATCGCAACAGCAATAATGACTTGGAGAACAATAGTAAGCACTTTAGCTCTAACAGCAACAAAATGTACGACAAATAATAATAATTCTCATATTTTAATGTTTTGTCAAATCGACTTAAATGAAAAAAAAGAAAAATACAAAACAGCATAAACAAAAGTGATCAGCAAGAACGGCCAAGCGAAAGACAAAAACTAACCAACGTTTACAGAAGCAATTGTTGTTGCTGCTAAATAATCGATTCTTGACTTGCGATTGTGTACAACAGCAGCTCTAGAGAGCTCAACCTTAGCTCCACGATCTTGTTTGGCTAATGCTGTTCACTCTGCAGTTGAACGAATGCCAGCCAGTAAAACGCGCTCAAGGCGTTAGAAGAAACAAAGCAAAAAGATATAAAATAAAAAAAACGGAAAATTGCAAATGCGTGGGCTTAGTGTTTATGTGGGCCTACACTGGTTTCATCTAATGCCACCAACAGTCAGTCATCAACATTGAGCTTATTTCCACACCAAACAAAAATAAAAATATATATCTCTTCTATATATCTTCACGCATCGAAACAACAACAAAAATCATAAATGCTTTGCAAAAATCGATTCGAAGTGAGCTAAAGCGAAGTGTCAGGTCAAGGTTGTACGTTGACAATAGCACACACAAACTACCTTTTCTGCGGTAATTTTTTTCATAAAAAGACGAAATAAATGCAGTCTCTTAAAGGCAATTCATTATAAAAACTTTTGCAGCAGCGATCTTGTAAAGGACGTCAATGCTGGTTTATGCCTTAAATATTTTCTAATGAGTATGGTAGGTATCCCAGAAATGTTCTTAGGCACTGATAATTCACAAAGATATCTAAAGCAGATCAATGATTTGAAGTCTCGAGCTTACCAAGGGACCAAATAACAAACACTACCATTCTCATACCTAGTTGCCCGTTACAATTAATCAGTTAGTTCCTTAGTGATGTATTCGCATACTCGTTGAACACAAAGTGTGTATATTATGAAATTAGGTTATCCTGAAAGGAGATGACAATTATGCCAAGTCCACATTCATAATGATAAAATTTTATGAGGAAATCGTTATGGCGAAGTCCATTTTGTTAGATTTTAACAGATTTTTTTAACTTCGTTGAAACTATTTTAGTTAGAAAAACAAAATCAGGACGATTGTAAGCGTACTATGCTTCCGCAAATTCATTAACCGTACTAAGCGACGAAGGACTCAGAAATTACATCTGGCGGTGCTTTCGACACAACTTTGAAGCTCTTTTTTAAAAATGCCTCGTTGTACATCTTTCGGAATTCGATTTGCATGAGCTATGACGACAATGTGACTCCTTCGGTAGAGAAGTAGGAATAAATTGCGCAATCAACAAAAAGGAGGTAAACGAAGCGGGAAGTATTGGGTCGTCAAGGATGAAAGTTGTACATCAGTGCGTTGTTATATACTCAGCATTTAAGCAATTATCGTCAAATTTCATCCTTGGCGACCCTATGAAAAGATAATTAAATTGGGTTTCGTTCGCTATAAACGCCTCATCAAATCTCTTGAACTTGCAACACGAATGCCGACTTTATTCAGAAACTCTTACATAATTATTGCATGTTTTTATCTGTTCATTAGCAAACACTTTCCTTGCGGAATTCCCTTACACGCTGCCTTTTACTGCATGGAAATGAAGAAATATTATATAAAAAATCAAATGAAGAAAAAGTAAGTGATGCAAAGAAATAATCGCTTGATTGAGTTATTATCTCTGCTCTTGTTTTTTTCAGTTTTTTTTTTTTTTCTTATTTTTAATAAAAGAAATTTCGCTCATGATTTATATGCTTATTATTGCTTATTTAGGTATGTACGTTTGTTGGCATGAGTTTAATGATACTTGATGAGCATGATTTTCCTTTCATTGTTACATATATACTACTATCTATTTTCATGATTAACATTCCTCAGTATTAAGTTAAAATAGCTGTCGGACACGGCCGATGTCGCTTTTTGCGTAGATTCAATCAAAATACCCACACACTGCAAATCATGCTTGAAGAAAAGTTCAGTGAGAATATAATTTTGTAGGAATTTTGGTCGAACAATTTTGGTCTTCATTCCCGAGACACACTTCGATAAGCATTTTCGCCCAGTCGCGCGTAAAGATCGTCGTATGTTTTGTTGGGAAACTTATAAAAAAGAAAACCTAATGTTCGATAAGGAGAAGGAGCCGCTAGTAAGATTTCACTTCCAAACTAAATTCACAATGCTTTTGAGTCAATACGTTACGGTCTCCAATGATTGAGTGTATAGTTCACATGATTGCTATTTGATCAAGACTTACTGTATTTAAAGCACTGAACTTGAGCTGGAATACGTCTTCGAACCAAGTGGCTTTCTTTGTGCAAATTCCAAGTGCGGTAAAGTTTAGTTTAGTCGTGTCTGTAGTAAGTGCTCAGTTGGTGAAGGCATATAATATCTGCCGATTTGGCACAAGCCCATTAGGCTGTAGCTATCTCCTAATTCTTTTCTTTCTCTTCACTTCCTTCTGATCGTTCTGACTATTTCACATGAGTTTACAAATGTCTCCACGGTTGATTCTAATACCATGGTGAGTTACTATTCGAATTGAAACATCTTCTCCAACACCGATCATAGGCCATTTTTAAGTGGTGTCTGTCCGTTAGTACTACGCACACAAAGTGAAGATTCCTCATTTGTGGACATGATGCGTAGCCAAGTTTTTACTAGCCAAGACATTACTATAAGCAATGCAAGTTTCGGTCCGAAGGAATAGGGCCTGTTAAAAGCCAGGCATATAGATGTACACTTTGAATCTCCACTATCTTCAATATGCATGAAATAAGAATGCGAGGAGATGTTTACAAATGAAAGAGACAAAAGGGAATTAAAGGAGATTTTTTGTCTATAAAAAATGCATATACACTTAAATACCCACGCACTCACACGCACACGTAGATACAGGTTTGCCGATGTAATGTGTAACGGTAGTTTTGGAAGAATTATCGTAGACGAAGGCTCCACTGCCATAAAACCCTCTCCCACTAAACTATTAACGTTTTCCCCGCTTTAAAAACACTTACACATACGTACCCACCGAGATGTTAAAACCCATTTTTAGTTATACTTTAGCCTAGACCTAACCTTAGTTTAGTTAGTAACTCTAGCCTAGAAATATCTTTTAAGTCAAATTTTGTAAGATTTACAGCCACGATCATTCCAGGGGCTTCATTCATCACCGACTGGTAGTTGCGTTGAAAAACTCTTAGTCAAGCAACGCTGACCAAGCCAGAAAATAAACATGATGCGACGACAAGCATGCCCAGCAAAAGTTAGCTCACATTTTATTAAAATATAAATAGAATTTTATCGGCACGCAAATGGCTCGGAAGTCACAGTAAGCGGCCTAAAGATAAAATAAGAAACTATTTTTTGGGTTTGAAATAACTTTTATTAAATTGAATAAATGCGATAATTTCGAGAAAAAATTTCACTTTTTTAATTGCTAGTTGACACATTAACGTATGTTAAACGCAGCAACAAGAAAAGCAATAATAATTCCTTGGGGGAAAATAAAACTTTTAACGGACTCGCCCATCATTAACTCGTTGAAATTTTTATATTAACAAGAAAAAAAAAAGAAAAAGAAATCGTGAAAAAAGTAACTTTAACAATAAACAATAAACTTGGCCATCATGTAAGTAAAGAGAAAAATACGTTTCGCATATAAAGGCATTTCTGGCAGCAAACGATCGACGTAGCCTTGGCTCTTGTTTTCGATCCACTCACTAGTCTTTCTTACGCAAGACATTTCAATTAATGTTTATTTACACATAAATCTAAAGTGTGTTTACAGATATAAAAGCGCTAATACGCTATACGCATAAATTCCGTTTTGTTTTTCATTTCTGCAAATGCGTTATAATTACTTACCGCTAACCAAGCTTATGATTTATTTTTTTTCCTTTGCCTTTTACACGCAAAACTAAATTTTCTCTGTGGCAGTGGCAGAAATGCTGCTTCATAATAACGAAAAGAAGTAACTTTTTTATAAAAAAAAAGAAGAAAAAAAAAAAAGAAAAGAAATCTAGTAAATGGAAAGCATATAAAAAAAAACAATTTTATTGTAAAAATTCATACCCTACACCAGGACTGATTTACGGGTCTCTTAAATTTGTGCGGAAATATGCAACACCCAGAATGAATTGAGGTAGACCCAGCTCTCAACGATGTCCGTCTACCTGTCCGTTTTGGATTGTTGTGTTCAACAAATAGAAATTTGGGACATTTATGTGTTTTAACCCAAGGATGGTCCGAATCGGATCACTTTACAGTCCTTTCCATATAAGGCCTTGTTTTGAAACGTCGATATATGAATAACTGCATGCTGGTCTACCACTATAGTTTTTTTACTTGTTTTCTTAAAAAATTGTATAGGCTGCAATGAATTACTGTATAAAGAAAAAAGGCGTAGAGTAATGAATGACGGACCGTGGTTCACCTCAATATTTTTATGTAACTATGAGGCAAAAAAAAAACATTATTGTGCCTATGCACATCTGACGAAAAACACAAAACACAAAAAAACTTACACGCGACCAAACATAGACCGACTTAAGAACTAGCTGTTTCCCGTATCTGTGGTCCTTCTGTTGTTACAATGCAAAGGGCCTAAGATAAACCCATATTTTACAATACCAATCTGTTCAGAATCATTTTCAAAAGCCAGTCACTCCCTCTGGTGTCTATCCATGTAAACTCTATTCCAGCTGTAGGTCGCAATTTTTGACATATTCTTATGAAATTAGGTACACTGACGTGCTTTGAGCCAGGGATGAACGTTATTGAAAATGGTTTGGATCGGTCCACTTTTCCGAGCACTCCCCATATAACCTCCTATTTGCAAAAGTTGTTATATAAAATCAAAATTGCAATTTTCAAAATTTCTCGACAAAAGTGGCTACGTAACACCATTTCGACATTCTAAATTAATATGACAACTTTGGACTGACTGGATCAGTTTTTTGAATCCCGATTTTCTACGATAACCGGATATTTATATAGCAAAAAGCTATAGTTTGTAAATAGTTCATAATAGTATTTCAATAGTTGTGGGTTCAAATCTCAAGTGCAGTAGAGTTTTTAATAAAGCCGAAAGCCTTAGATGCTATTGCTTTAAGACATCAGTCTTAGAATTTATTCTCTGGCTAAATTTATAATAATAATAATAATAATAATAATAATAATAATAATAATAATAATAATAATAATAATAATGTGCTCATGCTAAATATTATTTCATCTCATTTAAGACGCCTAGTCTGACGTAGAACGTCAAAGTGGAAATTTCGCGTTTACATGATTCACAGAGACCGGACAATATCAATTCGACTTTGTAAGGCCAATATGTTGTTTGTCGAAAAGTAAGAGTATATTAAAAGCAAAAGGCTAAAGTACGTGAGGCAATCAAAAGAAACAAGGCCACAATCGCCAAAATCCAAATGCCAATGTCTGCAGAGATAATGAAAAGAAAATCATGCTCATCAAGTATCATTAAACTCAATTTTTTGTTTATTTATGTCATGCCAGAAAACGTACATACCTAAATAAGCAATAATAAGCATATAAATCATGAGCGAAATTTCTTTTATTAAAAATAAGAAAAAAAAAAAAA
>KK503247.1:7048-21024 GCA_000688735.1 Glossina austeni | reverse complement strand
AGTGCAATGCAGTGCAAGTTGCATGCTCTGCTCTGCATTAATGTGCAATGCATTTAAATGCATTCAGTCCTTAAGTCCCGGTAATTCTTTCAGCGAAAAATGCGCCCAGCATATGTTAACCTCCCTCAAGATCAGATGGAAATGCATATTTTTTGTTTTTCTTTAAACCTAACGATTTTCCTAGAGTCTCTAGGGATTTCTTTCTTACTGATATCCAAAAAAGAAACGCATCCATTCATTAAGGAATTCGGATAGTTGACCTGTCATCCCCTGATATTACTCTCATGTTCCAATTTCGGGCTAAACATTGTTGAATAACAATGTTTTCTAAAGAGCTCAATTGTTATCTGTGTGAATATAGACCTACAATCTAATCAAAGATGAAATATTATGCTCCTATATAAGGAAGAGATTATAAGAATAGACACACATATACACATATACAAGTCTTCTCCTAACATTGCGGATATTCAGTTCTTGTCACGAGTTGCTCAGTAAAGTTTAGGCTTCGCATAGACGCTTAATATCAATAAACTACACAAATAAAGGTCGGCACACACACACACACACACACACATGTATATACATATATATACATATATATATATATATATATATGCATATGCATAAAAGTGTAACTTTTATTTTGAGACCTGGGTAATGAGGCGCATGTAGTCGCAAGTTTTACGGGTATTAATTCTTTTGTTTGTTCTTTCATGTTTTTCATGAGCTCTTACGCATAAACTCACAACGCATACGCATACATTTTCGCTACTCCTTACCATATCCATGTATACATGTATGTGTATATGTGTTGATATCTATCACAATCTATTCACACGAACACATTTTATTTTGCGAAATCCTTTTAGTCGTACACTTTTATACACCTGTACCTGTGTTTTTCTGTATAAGTGCCTATTTGTGTGCGTGTCTGATGTGTATACGCAATTATTTTGCTTTTTGTTTTGATGTTCGTAGCGTAGGTTTGAAGATGGCGTTGAGACGATGGGGTTTCACTCTTTTAACTCAGGCGGTATTGATAACTTTTTTTAATGCATTGCTATCTTACAGGTGTAATTAGATGCATAAGTTAAGCTCGTGTGCGAAATTAATTAAAAGTTGCTTCTTTTACTTTAGCTGCTGTTTGCCGACGTATTCTTTTCTACCATCTTTTTTTTTACTGTTTTTGGTTTTTTTTTTTTTCTTATACCCATCACTACGAGATGAACTTGTATTGTCTAAGTCGTCACGTTCGTAACACTTATACGATGCATACAAGAGATTAGATGAATATTTCCAAAGAGAAATTTTTATTAATACAACACTAGGTGACTCTCTTCTCTTAGGTCTCTTAGGGCCTGTTTTGACACGCAACAAATTACCCCAAATTCTCGTTGTTTAACCATATTGCTCGTCGTTGAAATAACTGATCTGTAATAGTCTGTTCCGCTGTTCGTTGTTCGTGTTTTCAGTTGATTTCAAGTTCGAACGGGCGAGAGTTAAATGACCTTTAGTTATACCTAGATTCAAGGCCTCTATAAAAGATATCGGAATGAATGCATTAGAGTTCCTATGAAACATTTCTGCACTCATGCTTGTCACCATCGTCCGTGCTTCAACGTATTTCAAGGCCTTTCTCTGCCTGCACATTATTGCAATGCAGAGAGCGACGACATCTTTTTACTGGTGGGCCTAAATACCATATACTTACAGCAGTTAAAACACTGCCGTATGAGTCTGAATACCTTATGCTCGTAATAGTTAAAAATTGAAAGCCTGAAGTTTTGCTAAAATTTACGCATATTTTTGCGGAAACACAGCTCTAAGGTATTTGAAGTAATGGAAAATATAGTGAAAATAATTTTTTAGTTTTAATTACGTATTGTGTTAAGGATAAGATATTCTGAAGCATCGCAGGATGGTCCACAATTCAAAATTCCGTGAATATTTTAAAGTTCCTGTAGACAAAGGGTGCTTAAAATTCGACGCGCAATCAAGGGGCGCGCGACTTATTTGTAGTGCTTTGCGAAAGTATCGCGGAAGGAAGAAGTGGAGTTTTATTAAATCTGTTGCTTCCTTGGCAACATATCCAAATACGTTTTGAAAGTCTAATAAAATATATAACTAACAAATCCTGATCAAAAGAAGAGCTTAATCGGATTTAGTCCAATTTGCTTTGCTTAGAATTACTTTGTGTAGAATTTCGAAAAATCATTAAAAATAATTATTTTAGCCACAGAAGTAAACTCAAAGACTAAAGTTTTAAAGAACTTGGATCTAAGGCTATCTATTGGCTCTATTGAAAACTCTGCCCCTTTTGAAATTTAAGCCCGCGATCAGTGGGTTGTCAGTCGGGAGACTTAGCCTAGTCGGCCTTTCCAGCCGATGGAGAAAGACTTGATGTTATTCTATAGACCAAGTTTGAAGTCATAAAAACTTTGTTTTCTTTTTTTAGCGACTAAATAAATAGCTTGGCAAATATGTGTAAATATTCCAATGGATGTAGAGATGGGGGCCCAAAAACTTACCAACATGTCAGTACTGGCAAAAACTGCATAAATTTGTCTAGATATTTAGATGAGATGTTAAAAGCTTTCGCTTCTTTTTTCACCTATTTCTTCTTAACATGGTAGCAATAGACGTTTTATTATCAGAGTTAATGTTCATGTTTGTGTTCGTATGTTCGTGTTGGTGTTGCAGTTGTTATTAAATAACTTTGGCAAGATATTGAGCGTAAAATCAGCAAAGAGTTTAAATATGTATCGTATAACTTTACGTACAAATACATAAAGAAATAGAATATGAGAAAATCGACATAAAACAAATATCGTGAAAAGACATCTAAGAGGTTTTGTTCTTTCATACTGAACTTTTCAGTACATGGCAAGAAAATTCACTTGTCTTTGTTTTTACTAAAATATTTTTAGTTATTTAGGATGAGAAGGACACAGATATTTATTGATGTTTACGTAAAAAGTCTTCATTAATAATTTCGTAATATTTAAAAAAATTCCTAATCGAGTCATGTATGATGAAGAGAACGTTTTTTTTTATTCGTGGATTTATTCGTTTTGCTCGATTTAGTTCAGAAAACTTTCATGTTTCATCACAGAACTAACAATTACAATAAACAACAATAACAACCAAAACAACAATAACAGACAAAATGAACAACAATCGTAATCTATTTCGCTACAATGCTTTGTGTTTACTATGCATGAAGAAAAAGAGGAAGAAAAGGAAAAAACCACCTTTAATAAAGGAAAACTTATAATCTATCCGTTGCTTCGCATAACACAAACAGATTTTGTATTAGTTTAATTTTGCCAAACCCCACACACGCACACGGACGAACAACAGTAGAGAGATATCTCTATTGTTTCTCTTATTATTCTATCCTTGGTTTTAAGCGCTTGTCTCTGCCGTGCAGATAGGTATCCAGACAATTGGTTACAATTGTTTCTGCTCAATCTGCCTTTTTCGTGTACATATTTACGCTGATATCTCTGTTGATTTCCACCAAGGAATTGCAAATAATTTTATTCTCCTTTTGCTCAATTGGGTGTTATATCATTTGTTGCGTTACTCTTGCCTGCATTTTTTCAACTCTATATACGTAAAACTATGTTTTCTTTCCTCTTTCATATCATCTGCGTGTGGAAAGCATTGAATTGTTTGTTTCAGGTTTTATGCATAGTTGCTATAAACTTTGATCTCTTTTATCCAAAGTTTTTATTTTTATATTTACCAGCAATGGTTGGCAGTGTATTCATTCACCCACAACTTTTGCAACAGCCAGACCAAAAATGTTTGAAGACCGTATTGGAATGTATAAAAGAAAAGCGAAAATCTAATCATGTTCGTCTGTCTTTCTATGTAATGTCTTTGAGTCGCAAAAGGAAAAATTTCGCATTTTTTCAAATTTGCGAAAAACAAACTTGAAGATTCTTGCACGCAGAGGTTCACATCGATTAAAGGATATGTTCACATTACGAAAATAGGCTGAAAATATATCTTCCTTTTTAAAAAGCGAAGAAAAACAAGAAGAAATTGCGTTTTTCCTTTGGTACGTTAACGGCTGATACGAATCGCTACTACAGAGTCGGCCTTTGCGGGTTCACATCCCTGTGCGGTTTGACAATGCTTGATCGTAGCTAAGGTGAGTGAGTGCTCAGCCCGTAAAGGCTTAACACAGTGGTTTCCAACCTTTTTGTACCGGCGCCCTCCTTTTTAAAAAAAAAATTAATACGCCCCCCTTTAAAAAACAAAAAAAAAAACCGAAACAATCAGATGCTTCTGTTTACTGAAGTTTGGCTCGAGTAAACACGAGAATAACCGGGATGTTGCAAGTGCTTATCTTTTTATTCCACGGCCCACTGGCACTCGGCTCCAAACGCGAAAGCGAGATATTTCGATTCGAAAAAGAGTACAAATTGGATGTTTTCGCATTTGTACACCAAAAATCGGCGGCGAGGATTGTGGATTACGTATACTGCTCATTCATTTTTTTGACACCTATTCGACTTTTTTGGTTTGTATTTGAAAATGATATTTTGGGAACAGCTACATGCCCTCCTTGCAACAGTATTGCGCCCAACAGCTTGGAAACCACTGGCTTAACACTTTATCGCATAGGCCGCCTACTCCCTATCCCTGTGCCCGCATCTTACTAACCGTCAACGTTTTACCCGAATAACGAACAACCCCTGACTTGTCATTTTGATAAAAACAAGAAAAGAAAGAAATACAACGATAAAAATTTCCACCAATATTCTCTTGATAATTCGGAAGTATCTACTTTTACAAAAATTGGAAAAATATTTCATGCCCACCCAATAAAATAGAATTTCAAAATTTCATTTTTTCGAGCTTTACTTTTTTTTTATTGTAATCTGTCGGCTACAGCCGAATATAATTTTCTTGCTTGCCTTTAATGAAACGCACAGACACGTAGTGCAAGCTGCTCTGTGTTAAATCGGTGAAAAAACAAGTTGAAAATTTTTTCCCATTCCAAAAAGGATGAAAGGAAAAATTGAAGGATACTTTAAAGATAATAAATTTTGTAAATAGAAGAGGAAAAAATGAAACGCTGCGCTTGAGTAGCCATCACTTAAAGCATTTACTATGTTAATTAAAAAAATATTAAGCTCTTTGCACTTTGTAAGCACAAGGTAGCGTTAGCGTTAGCCATAGCGTTTTAAATATTAGAGCCTACAAGCCTACTTGATTATTATTCTATACCTTACTCTCCTACTAAAGTGAAAAAAATTGAAATTAAATCTTCATTCCTAGAGGTAAGGTGAAGAAGATAACTAAAACTGTTTCACAGAGGTCTGAACATTTTTTTTCCACTTTTCACTTTTTTATAAGCAAAGCCATTGTATCAAAAGATGCAAAGTTGAAAACTATGACGTAGAAATATATCACTATGATGACCGTCGAACCTTTGAAAATGTACCACCAGAAGAAGTTCAACTATTTGAAGACAGTTTGCTGGTACACCAAGGAGGACTTATAACCAATTTTAATGTCTTGCTTTGTGCTCTTTGTTCTTTGTCCAAGAAACAGTGTGAACCTGAGCTGAGGACATGCATACCGTAAAATATTTGAAAAAAATTGTCTTAATTTTTTAAAATTTTATTTCTAAAACTAAATTACGATTTTTTCAGTGGAATATCGGGTAAAAAATTTGTATGCATACACTTTTTTTTTTTTTTAACAGCCTATTAACCATGAGTCCTTTGAAAATAAGTTTTTCTTAACTAAAGGCTCTCGAATAGCTGGGGGTATAAGGCTCGCGACTATCAAATTAACGCTCGCGGGTTCAAATCTCGTTGCGGTAATCCACGTTCTGGAAGTAGTGTAATATATAGTTCCATGGACTCATGTCCGCTTGTTAATACTTTAAGCTTAAAATTATTGCAAAAAACTGTTTACCTTGAACTTGAAAGCATTTACTTTGTGCAGTGCTATGCCTTTGATCGATGATCGTTTCGATAATGACGTAGTTTACGCCTTGAATCTTAAGGATGTTGCTTAGTCGAGATGAATGTGTAGTCCGGGTTGGGAACTGATAAAAATAAAATACATAAGAAGAAGAAGAAGAAGAAATACATAAGAAAGTTATAATATATTCGGCTGAGGTCGTAACTCAGATACCCACCATCTTTAAAACCTTTAGTGCCTTATGTCAAATTTATCGTTCACCTTTTAGTTCATTAAAAGGTATTTGTTAAGAAAAATTAATCCATCGCCATCGCATCGTCGTGACGCGAAATTTAATGACTTAAAAGCTGGTGTGGGCATGGCCAAATAACTAGAGTTTTCTACAAAGTAAATGTGAAAAATTTCGTCGCTCTATCTTTCATGTATTGTGTGGTAATGAGCAAAAACTCATATTAGCGGGACCCATAACTAATCAACTATTTGGCATTTATAGACAAAATGTTTTTTTGAAATGACATTTTTATTTTTTAATCGTTTATGTAATCACCGTCGTTTGCGATGACTTGTTGCCATCGTTCTTGCAAAAGTTCAACCCCCGTCTCGAAAAAGTGGGGTGGTCGCGACTTAAAATATAAGTCAAGGTGCGTTTGGACATCAGATAAGAAATTAAAATTTTTATTTTGTAACGAATGCTCCAGTGACCTGAACAGATGGTTGTCCGACGGTGCTAGGTCTGGAGAGTATGGAGCGTGCGGTAGAAGTTCCCAGCCTAACTGCTTAATTTTCTCTTGAGTAATCTTCGCTGCACGAGGACGGGCATTATCTTGTTGGAGTACCACACCTTTTCTGTTCACTAAAGCTGGTCTTTTTTCTATGAGTGCGGACTGTGACCGTTGCAATTGTTGACAATAGAGGTCAGCAGTAACTGTCTCCCCAGGTTTCAATAATTCGTAATGCACTATACCGGAACAATCCCACCAAATACACAATAACACCATCCTCAGGGATAAGGTTGGTTTAGGGGTTGGAAGAAGTCTCTCGTTTGCAGACAACCATTGTTTATATCGCTTTATGTTATCATAAAGGATCCATCTTTCATCTCCAGTTACAATCCTAGACAAAAACGGATCTCTGCTTAGTCGACTGAGCATGGAATTACAAATTGTTCGCCGAAGATCTTTATTGGCCTCAGACAACCATTTACCTTGTCTATGCCAATTCCTTTTAAATGCCTTTGTACAGTGGACCAGATAGACCCAAGGCTTCTTAATAGTTCCTGTATAGTTAACCTTGGATCGGACTCCACTAGAGATTTTAAGGCGTCGTTATAATTGAAATAAAATAATTGATTAGTTATGGGTAGCCATAATATATATATATATGTATATATGTTGTATATATATATAGTTTAGGTATATTCTTTTTACTACTGCTACTACTATCAAATAATTTTTTTGAATTATTCTATCTGTCTTCTCTATTAGAAACACACACGCACACATTTACGGTTTCTCTTATCGTTTTCCCATGTTTTCCTGCAACAATTATTTAATGCATTTAAATAATTTAATTTTAATTTATGAATAAACAAAATATATACATATATATATATATACATATCTTTAGGAGTTAATGGAGAATATAATAAAACTGAGAGCGCACGTATATATATCTATATACATATGTGCAATAATGTGTAATTATGTTGGATTTCAATGCGGTAAAACTGAAAATGCGTGAACACTGAGGAGGACTTTGCTATGTCATTAAAATATAATCGGTTTTATTTTGAAAATTGTCACGCGTGCTCTATAACTGCAAATGACTAAAAGTAATGAATTAAATATAATGCTTTTAACTAAGCTATGTATGCAACAACTGATGTGTCAATATAATGCGAAGAAAATAGAGACCGTGCTATTCTCAATTGAAACATAAAAAATTAGTTTCATACGATTACATTACATCTACTAAAGAAGAATGAAGGAATACATTAAAGCAGAAGCCATTAATTTACAAAATTTATCTTTTACGTTATCCTTCTATTTATGATGTAATTTTAAAAGAATATAACTTGAAAAGCTTACCCTTAAGAACGCATAAAAATCATTTACAAACATATCCATCTTCTTCCTCGGATTCTTAACATCCGAAATTATTTTTATAAAAGACTTTATCAAAAGCATTAATAGCATTGACTATGCACTGAAGAGTTTCCTAAGGCCGAAATTGTTTCGTCAATATATTCAAGCGTTCTCTCTTACAAGATAATTTATTTATTTGGACCGGTTTGTTATTCTTAGGGAAAGGACTACCTTTTTTGGTTATTTCTCAACACAAATTTATTCCTACACTTCTGTTCAGTTTTCACTTGTAGTCTACATGGACTTCTAACATTGAGTTTTAGATTTGATCATCAGGAGGCTAAGATTCGATTTTTTGTCAAAACGTTTGCAACGGCCAGAAGGGAGTTTCAGAGACCCCGCAAAGTATATGTATTCTTGATCAACATCAAATTCTGAGTCGATTTCATCGGCTACAAATTTGGCAGAAACATTCGCCCCCGGTTGGTACTGAAAATGAGCTAAATTGACCGAAAACCACGCCCACAGCTCCACGTAAGTTGAAAACATATGTTTTTCAAAGAGGTTGAAAAAATTTGTTTTTTTGTTCATTACTCATAAACTATAGCAGATAAATGTGCAAAAGTGTGAACGCACATTGTATGGGCGATGCTGCGGCACCTGTACGAAAATGGAGAAAATTAATCGCTTCTATCGAATATTATAGAATATCGAAATTTAATCTTTTTCTTAAAATACTTTTATAAACCGCAGAAGCCAGCTTCAAAAACTTCATGAGGTAAATAAATTCTTGGCGACTCCACCGGGTTTTCCGTCTGTCCCCCATTCTCCTGTTCATGAAAATTAATACACTGTCTACAAATTTTTAACCATGGAAATTTTTACAACAGATATTACATAGACGGCCAGACGGACAGACGGACATGCTTAAATCAATTCAGAATTTGCTGAATTTGACCATGAATACGTATATTCTGTGGAGTCTCTGGGCGTTGCAAACGTTTTGACAAAATAAATATTATCCTCATCCTTCGGCGACGGGTATAAAAAGATACCGCATCGCAAGCTGCACAACGTTCTGCATAACATTTAAATATTAAAAATTTAAAGAACATGTTATTGTCAGTTTACGACACGTTAATGAATTAATAAAAAATTTGTTTACAAAAATTTAAAAGAAATTGAATTAAAATTCCTTTCGTTTATTTTAAATGAAAACTAATTTTATATATATTTGGTTTAATATTCTCTATGATCGTAATGTTTCCTCATTGGATTTCATTTCGCTTCCTATTCGAATTTCCCTCTGGATTTTGATGTCTGTGTGATTTTATTTATTTATTATAACTTTGGCCTGCGTGTGACAGTTGTTTTGAATGAGTTCACTTCGCATATATGTATTTAGGTGTGCATGTATGTATCTACTCAGGCTTGTATGCATACATGCATGCATGCAGGCATTGAAAGTCTACCAATAGGAACAACCAGCAAATAAACAAAATAAGTTTTTAGTTGAAAAATAAATTATTTGTTTGTTTATATATATGGATATGCTTGCCTTTATAAGGACTATATATGTAGAAATATTTTGTTTTTTTGTGATGTGTTTGAGATAAAATATATAAAAAAATTTTCCAACTTTTTCGTATGTAGACCGCGAAACTTACTTTTGTTATTATTACTTTTGTTTTTTTTTTTTTTTAATATAAAATCCATAAATACTTCATACCGTTGCGTATGTTTCTGTGACCGCATTTGCAATAGTTGTTGAAAGTTGCTGTTGAATTTTTGGTTTTTTGGTACATTTTTTCTTCTGGTATGTATTTTTATTTTGATTTCTTTAATGCAGGGATTTTTTTTTTTTTTTTTTTTTTTTTTATTTAACAGTAATTACAATTTTTAATTGTATTATCATGTTGTACATGGTGTACATATTGAACATAAGCCAATGGGATATATTCCATATGTAGGTTTTTCTGGCTTGCATGCAAGCTGATCAAAAAGTTAGGGGGGATGTAACAGAATGCTGCTGCAACTTCAACTGAAATTTGCGTACAATTTTACACGTGCCGAATAGGCAGCATGTTTATAGCAACGCGTTTAACTCGATATTGCAATCATTTGTAGATTTTTTATGTTTTTCCCTTATAAGTATTTTAAGGTTTCCTTCCACGAGATACTCAACTTTTTGCGGCCTCTTATTCATTTGCACTTGAGTCTCTTTATCAGTTATCGTAGGCTATCAGAACAGGTGCACGTTATATGCATGACTTGAATGATATGAAAAAACTTCGAGGGCAAAGGATTAACTGAATAATTCCTGGTACTTTTTGATAAAAGCGTAGAAATGCAATCTGCCAGAGCATACTGTTGCAAATACGTGTCGGTGTGTGTGTGTGTGTGTGTGTGTGTGTGTGTGTGCATGTATTTGTTATACATTTTATTCTTTGTATGGCCTTGAGGCTCTGTTAACGCACTTAATTGATTATCTACGTTTTTTTCTACCTTTTTTTGTTTTTTATTTTTCTCTTTCACTATTTAATTATATTTATCATTGAAAATATTCAATTTTTGCATATGTATGGTATTTAAATGAAATGATAAATAAATTAAATAAAATTTTAAAAAAGTAAAATGTAAAGATTTTTGCCTCCAAAATTTTTAAATTAAATGTTATTTTTTTCTAAATGATTATCAAACAACCCGATGTTGACAAGGATATGAAGTTTTATGTTTTTCTCAAATGTTTGACATGTACTTCTTTCAACATGTCCTCTAGCGAACTATAAACGATTGGACTTCAATTTTATGCTACGTGTACCATTTTCGGTACACAAAGTGCAAGTTTAATTTTTAAATTTAACAATTTTATATAAATATTTTCTTTATTTTTTTTGGTTTATGGGAGAAAACAGACATTTTGTCATACAAATCAAAAAAAAAAATATCATAGTTGTAAGAAAAGAAGAAAAAAATTATTTCATAAAATTTATTCATATTTTACTTATATTATCATAAGTATTCATATTCATAATTTTTGTATAGATTAACATATGTCGATAGTGCTTTCAAGTGCAAAGTCTTCAACGCTATTGAAGAAACAGCTTTATATCGTATAAAGTAGTTAGTTAGCAACAGTGGATGTCGCAAGGGACGTATTAACTTAGAGTTTGGTTTAACAATCTCCTCAAAGGCGTGAGCGTTTCATCAACGTTTGGTTAAAGAAATAAGTAAGAAAAGTATTTTCATCTCAGCCCCGATTCCCGCTAATAAATACGAATTGTCAAAATTCGTCCCTAAATGAGGTCCTAGGATCTGGTGCATTATCATACTTTACAGTGGCCGAAGAATTTAAATGTGTGTCTCTGTAGATTCTGCGAGAAGCAGTTCTTTACGTCTCGATATATAATATGTCTTATGAATTTGGAGTACCATTTTTTTAGCTGCTGTCGTTGCACTGGAACCTCCGATTGAAACTGCAAATGCTAACCTTTCCTACAACCGACGACAAACGATCGAACTAACTTAAATCGACCCAGTGTCTTCAGGTTACCAAGATTATCTGAAAGATTGGAAGGATACATCGACTGTCTTATACCATGCGTGTCATTGGTGAGCGCAACAGAAGAAACGCAGAAGATCGTCTAACTCTTTTTTTAATTGTTAGGCTTCTAAATAAAGATGCACGTGCGATATTTGATTGTGGTTTTAAAGATCATCGTATATATATATATTGGCGAAACTTCCGTCTCTAATACATCATTTGAAAAAGGTAACACCTACAAAATCGGAATAAAACTATATTACAAAATTTTTAGTTTTTTCCTTAGAGTTCGTCCAGTTCACTTTAAATAACGGATGAAGCGTGCAATCTTTTTTTTTTTTTTTGCAGAAAAGTGGCGAGCTCTTGACATGAATTCATGGGCAGAAAGACGCACAAAACAAATCAGGCGGGCATATATGCATATATATGTGCAGATAGATAAATGTAACGCAGACGTGTAGACAACACCAGAAGTGAATGAATAAATGTTCTCCCGTTTATTAAGAATCTATATGTTAAAATTGGGAGGTAGCGTTAATATTGATAGATGACTTCAATAATTAAAAATTATAAAGAAATGTGAAATACCATTGCGCGTAACGATTAAATTCGAGAGTGTTGACATTCCTTTACATAAAGTAATAGTTTTCCTTTTAACATAATTGATTTACTCGGTTTGAGCCGACGCTTTTTCCAAATTCATTACTTTTATTGTTTATTTGAGGAAATCTGCTGCCGCAGGGCACCAAACATAATCAGAAGCTTATAATGATGCTCTTCCATCATATCCTAGTTGTCGGTTTTGCTTCCAACGACTAGACATTGGTAGCACCAATTGACTGAAAATGTAATTTTTGGGCCACACATTGCAAGAGTTGTCCAGGATACATCGTTGCAGCTCGAAAGAGAAGTTGTGCCACATCCAGCGTACTCACTAGGCATGGCGCCCTCTGGTTACCAATTGTTCACATCGGTGCAGCATAGCTGGACTGGCACGCGAATCCGCAAAATGGAGGAATTACGAAAATAGGTCGGTGGATGGATCGCTGCTAAACCAATATAAGTTCATTCGATATGATATCGCCATGTTGCCAAAAATACTGTAAAATATTGTAGAAAATGATGGAAACTCTTTTGATTAACGTATATTGCACCAATTTTTCACAATAGATGTCTTTTTCAAATGAAGAAAACTATCAAAATTAACGCAACCTCTTAATAATAATTTTATGCCAAGTTTCCGCTTTTATGTATGTCAAATACAGGGAGTGTCTGTGTGTCGTATGCTGGAAGAAAGTCAAAAGTATTCGTCAAGGTCTCTCACATATAGGGGGTGTCTGTGTGTCGTATGCTAGAAGAAAGTCAAAAGTATTCGTCAAGGTTTCTCACATATATCTTTAATATACAAAAGTTTATAAGGGTTTTCGAGTCGTGAAGACGTCAAATCGGTTATAAATCCTGCTTCGGTGGGGGCTATAAAAATAATATAAAATATTTTTACACAATAAATTGTAATCATTCGACTCAAGTCGAATATAATTTTCTTTATCTTCTTCTTATTACTTTTCGAAAGCACTTTCATTGCTATATATTCGTAAAAATCAGAAGTTTTCAGAAGTACTGTGTGAGACGAATAATAGGATTCATGATTATTTTACAATTACAATTACAACAAAACTCTTTGAAAACAAAAAAAAAAAAATTCAATTTTTCATAGAAGCTTTTCCAGTCTTCCAGATCTTCTTACATTATTTCACACTTGAAACTTTATATGTACGAAAATATGTATGTATGTATATGTTTGAAAGGATAGTTTAGCTTAAACGCGATTGAAATTTATATTGGCACCTGTTAAAAGATAAAAATGCATTCTAAACAGAAATACATACATACGTACACACATCGTCACATATTTGTTCTACACTTTTTTGCTTGATACGATAACAACACCAACAACAATAATAAAACAGGAAAAGCTGTTATGAACAAGAAAAACATGATTATCTTGATAAACGTGCAGCAAAACAGAATAAAACCCGTATGCGTTACGTGTATGAAAGTATTTATAAATACTTACCTCAGGACATCCACACACAGGCGACATTATCTGGATAAAAATTCTAAATATTTTCTTGCATTACACTCTCTATACACCTTCTCAAGCAAATATATCGCCTGAGTTTTTGCTTTAAAACTGCTGACAGGAAGTGATAAAATGGAAATAGTTGAAATTTTCTGCATTAATATCATTATACAAAAAAAAAAAAAAAAAAAAAAAAAAAAAAAAAAAAAATTATAATAATAAAAAAAAAAAAAAATAAGCAAAAATTTTTTACTTAAACACAAATTTATGCGTAAGTTCGTGTTCGTGAAGTTCATGTTATATAGAAATTTTTTTG